>JAYJMI010211081.1:6193-18404 GCA_036873855.1 Sarsia tubulosa
TATTCAATATTTTGAGTTTATTCTTCTTTGGACATCAGCAGTTCACTTTCTCATTGATATTACATTTTCAATTGCAACACATCTCGCAAAGTAATAAATAAATAAATTAACAAATGAATAAATTAAATAAAACCAATGATAAAATACACATTACATTGTTTTCTTGTAACTTTTACTTTCTATAGAGAAAATTACTGATAGGATATTTTTTCCTGATAAATTACGTACCTTAAAGATGTTAAACCTTTTTTTTACTATTTTAAATTAAAAATTTATTGCAAAAGTGAAGTCTTTAAACTTCTAATTTGTACTTCTAGAATAATTGTAAGTGCGTAATATGTTTTCCGTTTAGGTTGATTATTAAAGCCATATTAAAACATGTAATCCCTCCGAAGAACGTAGTACTATTATATCCTTAAAATCCTTTCAGAATTTGCATTTCAAAATTAAAAATTGAACAAGTTAAACGTAATTTTTTACATCTCCACTAGAAAGAGCTTATTGAGAGTTTTTTGTTTTATTTTTATAAGTCAGAGCTACAACTCAAATACTATAAAAATGGAATAGTTGAGATTTCTGGTTCTTTATAGACGAATGTTTCACAGTTTATATTCACTTTAAGTTTAAGCAATTACTGCTGTGTATTTTTATTAAAATGAATATTTCGTTCACGCGAAAGTCAAGACTTTTTACTAATAAATACTTTGTTTTTATGTTTTCCAATATTCCAAAAGAAAAAGTCAAAACAAACCAATATTTAAAAATTTTTTTTTAGGATGTTGAAAAAAAGATTAATGTTTTTCCAAGAAGGTTTAACATACTTCAAAAATAAAAGTAAATTTTTGAAAGACCTTAAATAAATGAAATATATGTTTTCTTCTCATATTCTATTTCAATCGTGTTTCCCATAGATATTACGATTCGTTAAAAGAAACGTTTTGTATATAATATCGTTTTCCCGCTGATGAGAGAAGTACCTGATACTCTAAGACTTAGCATGTAAAAACGCAGTTTTGTTTTTGAAGTCTAAAATTTATTTTTTATTTTATTCGCGTGAAACTCTAAAACCTAAGATATTCTGCACACCCTCAAAAAGGATGTTATTGCCTGTCTACGCTTTAGACCAATCGGCTATTAGGGTATAATAGAAGCTTTTATGCAACAGAGTAGTTGAAATGAGAGGCTAGTCTTAATATTTAAATAGGCAAATAAGTTAAGATTTATTTTATGAAAATATACACTTAATTGTCCTTAAAAATCACTAGTGTTAAAGTGAATTTCAAATTCAAGAAAATTTCCCGTTTTCCAGAGAAAAGGTTGAATCTCTTTTAACTTTTTCTGTTCCTGTCCGCGGAAAAGAAAAAAGACATTAGAATTTTTCGTTCAACGGAAATATTCTTGAAGTGGAAATCAGCCTTTAATCGGTAATCGGAACTGTTAGTCATACTTGATTTTACCAATTTTGCTGCAAAAGAATTTTAAAATACGTTTTGTCAATGATTCCTAATTTAGTATCATTTTCTTATTTTCCTTATTCTTTGTTCTTCTAATTTTAAAACATCTGCTGTAACAATAAAACCTTTTTTTTCTTTTTCAAAAAAGTCATATGTTTATTTATTTACTGTTTTTGTTTTACTGTTATTATAACTCTCTATTTTTTATGTGTTATATTTTCATCAGTAATAATAACAATGATATATTTCTATATATATTAGTTAATAACATTATAATATTTTTATATAAAACTATAATTGTGCATTCATAATTTCGTCTGCATTTTTTTTATTATTTTTACATCAAACTTTGTTACTTTTTATTGATATTTTTTTCCTTTGTTGTATTTTTCAAAAAAAGTTCATTTTTACAAACTGCTGTTACTACATGCTCGTAAACCAGCGTAATTTGCGCAAGAGAGGAAAGGCGATAGCGGAAAGTTACTCTGGTTTACAAGCATGCTGTTATTAGCCAATTTTTCGATCTGCCTATTCGAACCGTGTTTCAGTTGTGGCAGAAGAAATGGATTGAAATGAAATAAAATTTACATATCATAATGTAGGGGTTGGGCTGCCTTTTTTTCTTAATAAACAATTTTTAGTAAAGATTGAATTTTTTAAAACGAAACGCGAACTCAGTAATAATGTTGAAAACGTGTTTGCATAGCTAAAATATTTAACTAATCAACATTAACGTAACTAGCAAATTTTTATTTAGTCCTTTCTGTTATTAAAAATATTGTACAAAATATCATACTTACTACATATTTGATTTTAAAGCGCCAAGTCAAAGGTAATGCATTGCGTCTGATTTTGCTGAAATTTACGCAGCATAAAATTAAAGTTCAAGTTCTAGCTAACCAATATTATGAACACAAACCGCGCAATGCATTACCTCTGACATTGGCGCTTTAAGAATAAACTAGGGGAACTAGTTAAATGTTTCGTTTTTCGAATTTTTTCTTTTGCCTTGCTTTACATATCTATAGCTCATCTAGAAATAAGTTATACTGTGAATTGATCTGCCTCGTACCAACCAAGTTTTTAATTATTACTATATACTTTGGCATTTAGTGGTAATTTTAATTTGTGTGTTATGTGTGTGCTATATTTTGATATTTTTTTGTTAATACTTTATTTTTTTCACATTGTGTATATGTTAACATTTCAGAATAATTATTTCTTATTTATAATTTTTTTATCTTTATCAAGTAAGTAAATAAGTAAGTAAGTAAATAAGTGCTTCTTAAAGACGAAGAAAAGTAAATGGAATCATCCACCTCCATTTTAACATCTGTTATATTTGAAACCAAAAAAAGTAATAATGAATATATTTTTTCCTTTTATTACAAGCAACCGCTCAGGGTAAAGTTGCTTTTTTTGCCAGCATGATTTTACCATTTCGATAATAACAAAGACAACAGCAAATAACCTTTTTTCTTAAAATAAAATTGTTTAAATTATTACGCTATTCTTTCTCGGTTACTATAGAGGGCGACGAAGACCTGACGTCATTAGGTGACCCAGATATGAACATCGATCGTAATACGCAAAAACGCCGTTATTCAAGATTATCTGATGGCTATGAACGACTTAAATCCGTTTTACCGTCCGTTAAAGATAAAAGACGCGTTTCAAAAGTAATTATATATTATTATTTTTTTGGTTGATTATTCGTTTTAAGAGAACAAGAAAACAAGAGAGTAAAATATTGTTAAAGCACTTACACTTGCAAACTAAAATCTTGAGAGTATTTATTATCGACTTAAATTATATGTGTTATCTTTTTGTTTATATGATAATCAATACACCTTAATAAAGAAATGATAATTAACTAATTGTTATAAGAGTGTTTCTTATGAAAGTAGGAAAACAAATTAGAAACATTTTTTGAAGTATTCTGCAATAAGACATCATGATTACATAATACAAAAAAAAAAATTGTTAATGGTATTATTTTACTTCAGAGTTTATAAATTGCTTTGTCTGTATAAGATACATCGCACTCTGCAACTTTGTCTATATAAGATACATCGCACTCTGCAACTTTGTCTGTATAAGATACAGCGCACTCTGCAACTTTGTCTGTATAAGATACAGCGCACTCTGCAACTTTGTCTGTATAAGATACATCGCACTCTGCAACTTTGTCTATATAAGATACATCGCACTCTGCAGCTTTGTCTGTATAAGATACATCGCACTCTGCAGCAAAAAAAGAAAGAAAACATATCAATTCATAATTTGTAGAAAATTTTAACTCGCGTTTTTAGGCTCGAATACTTGACGAGGCTATCAATTATATTCAAAGGCTGGAAAGTATCACCAGCGTCTTAAAGCGTGAACATGGTAGGCATTAATTATATATTCTTACAAAAGCATTTTATTTTTTATAGGTTCATTGCTCTTTATATATATCAAATTAATTTTGCGAAATCATTTTTACGCTATGCATTGTGGTGGTTTCTACTGATGTATAAAAACTGCTAAATCTTTGCTAATGTTTAAGTTGTATTGTTTCTTTAGAAAAGCGTTTAAATGTTATTAATGGATCAAATAGCTTCTTTCCCGACTATTCTATGCAGCCATACATGAGGTAATTGCTTGAATTCATTTAGTACTTCTTTACTATATTTTCTATTTAGTTAAAGATAATTGCGGCCTTTAACAAAATCCCATATTTTAGGCTGTAATTTTAGATTTTTTATGTTCTTTTTAAGTTGGATTTATAAACTATGCTTAGACTTATTTTATACGCCCATAAACGCGTTACAGCAAATCGGTAAATATCCCCCTGTAAGGAACCTCTTCACAGTAAGTCATATAAAGAAGAGAAAGATGGGGTTTCCACTTCCTGTATTAAATTATTATTGATTTTTCATGCAAAATATAAAACAAATCGGGGTAATGTACCTTTAAGTTTTCCATGGCTACAATTTCTTATAATGATTGTTTAAAAATTTATTTTAAAAAATTTATAAACGCCTGCCGTATCAAGTAATGTTAGTAAAGAGTTGAAAAAATAATAATTATCTTAAATCATTCATAATAAAAATAATAAAAAATTAAACGTAATTTTTGGACACTTGCTATGTTTCCCAGCTAAAGCTTATAATATTTTAAACATGCTCTTCCATTGTGATCTATTTTTACATTTTGGAAAAGAAAGATTCAACATATGTAGAAATATCCAAAAAGAAAAACTATCATTTCGTTTTATTGCCAAATAAATTAATTTAATGAGTCAATTTGTCATTTAAAAACATTTATAATTTTTGTGTTTTATATCTTTTTAATTTCTTTTTTCTTTTTTTTTTCTCTTTCAAATTTCTTCAATTCGTTTAGTAAATAATTGATACAGTACTGTAGTTTTCATCTGTTTTTGCTTTTTCTTTCGAGAACTAAAACTCTTATAAATTATTAATAATGAATACGTATTCCATTATGGAAATTAAAGAAGAACAAATAAATGAAGAACAGTGGAAAAAATTTCCCTATCTAAAAATATTATTTAAAAAACTAAAAGGGAAATAGCGTAAGAATTCACATCATATAGATGTTGAAGATTCACAATATTACCTATATAAAGTCTCTCCCTATGAGTGAGCACAAGTTCTAAGGAATTCTAAAACTAATAGACTTAAGGCTAATATTACACGATTAAATACCTTTGTATGGGGGCTTTGTTTCCCTGTGTTTTCCTTTTTATTTCAACATTGTGAAAAGCATAATACGTAAACTAAAGAAGCTTATGCTTTTGAACTGACATATCAAAACATGCTGGGTCCTTTCTTTTATTATAATCAAAACATAAAATTAGTGATTAAATAGGGATTAATCAAGGGATTAATTAGACGTTTGTAAAATTCGAGTTAAAGGTTGAGTAAAGCTTCACAAAATCTTATCAAGCTTTTAAGACCGTTTTCTACTCATCCGCGAGGCCAGCATTTTTCATCGCTAACTATTAAATTTAACGACTTTTTATTGTGTATTTTGAATTGTGAGTTAATTAACAATAAAAGTAACGTTATGTTGTATAAAAATAAAGTTGTCCTCTCGGTAAGTGAAAACCAGCAAGTTAGACAAGTCTAAAAAGTTGCAAGTGTAAAAAGTTCAAATCTAAAACTTAAAAACTCTAGATACACACATAGATGCAGTAGTAAAAGGCGTTGTGTAATGGATTTATCGTCGGTCTTGCAATGCAATGCACTGTATTTATTTATTACACTGGCCACTGCTCCATACAGTGTATTAGTCAATGGCTCTGTAATCCAGTAGTGTCTGTTGAAAAATAAATTTTATAATTCCATAAAAATGTTGTCTTCAATTCAAAACTTAAAGGGAAATAAAACATACACAGAAATAGAAGATGAAGTGAAGATGAAATCTGTTCGTTGTTTTACTTTACTTAAATTATTTAAAAGTTATTTTCTTCACTTCTTATCAACCTTGTATGGTTTCTTTAGAAATTTCTAATCGTTTCGTCTTTCTTGAATATCTAACAGAAAGTTGTACTGTATTTACGAAATGTTTTTATGTTTAAATGTTTAAATGTTTACAAGCCTTAACAAACAAGGTATAGTAATGTAAAAATGTATGCATTAAACGCACTATATAGAATGTTGCTTGACACTTCCGTCACACTACAAACTTCCGGCAAATGGCACACTTCTGGGATATAACATGACACTCTTCCGAAAATGTTAGAGGATGAGTAAACAGCTGAAATTATACGATTAATAAGCTCATACACATTGAAAAAACTGAAATAAAATCACTCAAGAACGATTTTTAAAAAACTATTAACATTCAAATAAAGATTGATGTGTATCTTTATACATTTAAAATAATTTTGATAAAATATTTTACACTAAATCCATTCATTCATATTTTTTAGTTGTTCTTGTAAAATACTTTGCAGTGCAAGCAAATCTTTTGTAATTTTTGTTATTGATATTGAACAAGAGACCCTACTAACACGTTCATTTATAAAAGCAAAGTTGTCTATAAGCCAAGTTTATAGTCAAGAAAATGTTACGTGGGATAAGAAAAATGCGATCTACTTATTTGTTAGCCTACTATATAGATCCTGACGAAATACACGTTTTTCTAGGATCTATTCACATTCGCCAGACACAAATTATTCGAGATTTCCAAGATTTCTGGAAACATGACGTAAATAATGACATCGCATAGCACTACGAACATATTCATAATTTAATAGAAAGTTTTGACTTCATTTGTATTCACTTTTATCATGCTTTTATTAAACTAAAAAATAAATGTATTTAAAAAGAAACTTGTAAAAGCAAAGAAACTTTTTTTTAAAATGTTTTGAAAGGTAAATTAAAAACCTATTCGAAAGCTCTATAACAATCGTTATCAATTTTAAATTTTATCGCGCGCTCGAAATGATTTCTTGGCGAACTTACATAAAGACCAAGGTTTAGCGTGAAAATAGAACGTAGGCTACTGATTTGTAAATGTTGAATTATTTATATTGACTTTTAGTTCCACGGAAACGGTTTTGACTGTAAATCGACCTTTTAGTTTTATGTTCAATAGCTGTTAAGAAACTAAATCCTTTCGCTTCATATCCTCTCTCCTTGTATAGTCGCTACTGTTTACTTAAGAAATCTTTTACAACTATAGGAACTTGTATTTGACTTAATTAAAATGGATCTTAATACAATTTTTATATACTGTCTGAAAAGTGTGAAGAAAAAGGCAAAGAACTATGTGAAGTTATTTAAATAAATAAATAAAACAACTAAAAGGTTTAACACTACTGAAAAGTACTATCTTATTACTAATTATGAAAAAAAACATTAAAAAAAATGAAAACTAAATGATTCATTAAGGAACGTCTTCCGTTTGTTACCCCCTGTCAGGATGAGATAATAACTTATTGTTTTATTTTAAAAGAACTAAATTATTCATTGCAGTAGCACGTGGCGGTAAATACGTGAATTAATTATTTATTTTCAAATCCGATTTGCGGTGGAGAGTAAAAGCAAGAGTACACCTTTATTATTCTATCATATTTCGATTCAATCTTCAATGTTATCCTTGCCGTAAAATAAAGAACAGACATAATAGAGACATTTAAAATCCCTGCATTAAATGAACAGTAAACTTGCAATTTATCATAACATTCAGTGAATTTTATTAAATGCTCTTGCAATAAATTTTTCTTTGAAAAACAAATAAATAACTTTAAGTCTTTAATTTTTAGAAACTCTTTAATTTTGTATTTCGAAAATTTTCATTTGTAGATGAGATGAGATTCATGATAAATTGTTAGTAGTTCTAAAAACATTTATATTTCATTGCTATAACAAAAAGTGGGGATTTTAACATAAGTTGAAACCAAACGAAAAAAATCATAAATTTCTGGTCTAAACTTTTTTAAAATTTTAGATTGACAAAAAAGTAAAATGTTTTGACTTTAAATTGTTTTTCACTGAGTACTTTTTTTATCATATTATCAGAGATATTTAAAATATAGTAAACTTGATTTCGCGTCTATCAAATGAAATGCAGATGTTTTCTTTTTCTTTTTCTTTTTTTTGTTTTATTTTCAGCTGCTTCGATTGGCTTCAATAACATTTTTATTTCTTTTTTTTATCAAAAGAAAAAAAAAATTTAAATTATTTATAAGATTTTTCGGTTTAACAAAATAGAATATAAAAACATATTTTTTCCTTTTGCCATGCCGACAGAAAAAAATAATATATAAATAAATATGTAAATAAATATATAAAATATTAAGTAGTACAGACAAGGATATTAAATATCGTTAAGTATTGTCTACTGCCATTACTTCCTTACTTTTTAAAATTTTACTGAAATATGATTAGCTTAAAAGTACATTACCGCTATTATTTTTTATTCTTTTGCATGAAAAATCAGCTAATTTCAGAACAGGAAAGGTTTCCATCGAAAATTCAATCTCATTCAAAAGTTATCAAAATCCTATATTTGAGCATATTTGAGCATACTTTATAAATTATAATTAAGAAGAACAATTAAAAATTCTAAATCACAGTTATAAAATAGGATTTTGTTTGGTAATCCCAGAGCCGAGTGGTCTAAGGCATTCCACGGAAAGACAACTATCCCAGAGTTGTGTGGAAAAGCGTAGGTTTGAACCCTGCTGCGAGTACTAAATTTAGAGTATTAATTGAATACATTAAAATTTCGATATGAATTAAGTTATTTAGTTGGTTTTTGTTTTATTCACTACTTAAAGGTACTTACTCACGTTACTCACTACTTAAAGGTACTTACTCACATTAATCATTTTGGTGCAACCTACATTGAAATTTATCATTGATATATTATATAAGAGTAGATCGATTACAATTATTTAGCAATTACTTTCCCTTTGTTTATACCATTGTTCAAGTTTTTCTTTGTGATGCAAACCTTGCTATTAATTTTTTGATGTTACTAGTTTAAGCATGACATAATTTTATATATCATCGCCCTTAAATTAGTCCATGATTAGTTATAGTCATCGAGACAGAAAAATAGCAAATTGTGGCCTATGAGAAAATTATAAAGTGCAAGTTCCATTTTTGCTTGAAAATATGAAAGACCATCACAGTAAACAAAACTTAATCATTGGTTTGAAAAGCTAATTTATGAAAAAATAAAATTATTATTGACAAATACTGTAATAATCATCCAATTTTAAAAAATATGTGGTATCTCATCTTATTCGGCACTTTCATTTTTTGTCGGCATTTCATTTGTAACTGATGTGCATATGCAAAATTATTTGTGTTGAAAACATCCAATAGCATTCGCTTTTCTTTTGATTAGTAGATTTGAAATTCAAATATTTCAAAACCTACACTCAAATTTTCACAGAATACTACTGAAGTGGAAATCCTTCAGTTTACAAAATTTCAATAGGGATTAGTTTTTTGGCCAAAACAGATGAGTAGGTACCATTAATAGACGATATTGTTGTTAACAGGTGCTTTAAAGTTATGCAACATTGTTAAAGTAGCAATCATTTCTGAAGTAGCAATCATTGTTAAAGTAAACATTATTTTATCTTAGATCACTGTTTCAAAAGCAAATGTATCCCCAAAGTTTACCTGCAACAAAAATGAATCAATATCCAAAAATGTCGACCGCCCCTGCTTCTATTCTACCTAAATCTCCGCGAATCAAAAATTACAATCAATATCCTACTCCACAGAATCCTCTAGCGTCCGCTAATATGGCAACAGACTATAATTACAATAACATTAGTAACTACAGCAACAGTGCTAATGGAATGTATCCGTCATCTGGCGACCCTAACCAAATGATAAATGGCGAGACCTCACCTATAACAAATAACTCTCCATATTCTGCATGCTCTTTAAGTCCGGGAAGTACACCCACTACTTATCAAGATGGTGGTACTGGATCTGTCAATAACACATGGCCGTACCAAGGCGGTAGTATAAATGGATATGCAGACTCAGTTAACCAGTTATCTAATTATGGTCCATCAAGACCAGCTTCCAATCCCACAGGTTACGGAACAGCGTCGGCAGGGGGGTATTCGAATATCAATGGCAGTAGTAATATGTGGGGCACCATAGGTGGTATTAATGAAAACTCGTCAGCTGTTTCCCACACCGACCACTCCATGAAAGTTGGATAATTCTAACATGAATCATAAAGTTGATGATAACTTTATGTGAATCCAACACCAAGTCTTACCACTTACTGTTAGATAAAACATGAGGCAGTATACCATTGAATCTATATTGGACGCAAAGAGTGTTACACTGGTCGACGAAAGGGCGACTGTGCTATAGGGAATGTAAAGCAATAATTTTGACAATTTCTTGAGATAAAGAAAAGTTTTTTATATAGCAAGTAAAGTTGTTGTTGCTTTATGAATTTATATCAAGGTCTTAAAATTCGTTATAAAAATAGAAAGGAAGACTTAGAAATTCAACCTTTCATTTTTTTTATTATTGTTGTTTCTATTGTTTATTTGTATTTGTTATATAATAGCTCAAGTGTAGTAAAATGAAAAAAGTGCATAATGGCTAGTTTGGCTCAACAATGAGGTAAAAAATACGATTTGACGGGTTTGTTATTTACGAAAATAAAACCTTTTTTATTAAACTAGCAAAATCAAGGGAAACCTGTCTCATTGGTTTTTTGCACAATAACTTCGTTAAGAAAAACCATGTAATTCGCGAGAGAACCTGGCATTTTGGTTTATTACACTATGGCTACCGTTTCGTCATTCTTGGTTGGTTCCATTTGGAACAGTACAACATTTAATTACTGAGTATTCTTTTTTGAAATGCTTGTTTTACTTCGCAAGAAAATAGAACAAGAAAACGTTCGAAAACATAAATGTTGGGACAAACATGCAATTTCAACAAAATTTTAAATCTTAAAGTAAAAATGCGGCTTTCAAAACCATTTTAAATTGGCAATTCTACGCTGGGTAAAAAACTTCAGAATGTAAATTATTCAAAATTTTCAACAAAATTAGTATTCCTTGTTAGGCACTAATCTAGAATAAATCCCTAAGTAAGGTTAATTTTGTAGAAAAATATGTTTTTAAGTTTTAAATATGGATTAACTTAGTAATTAAATTAGAAGTTTTTAATAAAGGAGCAGGAGGTCTGGAGTCTGGAGTCAGGGTCAGGGTCTTTATTACTCAAGAATAGGGTCTGGAATATCAATTGGAGATTGGTTTTATTTTATTGTATTTTACTGTTCTATGCGAATTATAAATAGACTCCTTAATTTATAAATATAACCATTTGTATATACAATTATTAAACTTGTAATATATTACGATGGCTTGTTAATAGTAGAATTATACACAAAAAAAACATTATCAGTTTATTTACCCATAAGGGAAAGTGAAGATACATATGATACATAAATAAATCGATTGTATTTGACTTAGAATGCATGTTTAGCCAAACTGGGTTTACTTCATTGTTTTTTGTACACTATCAGTGAACTGATAATATAGCACTGAACTGTTCCAGTCTGTAATAAAGGAGCTGAAAGTGAACTATAGTTATTTAAAGAAACTTACAACAAAGTAAAGTGTGATTATAAATAAAGTTACAGAACTTTATTATAAAAGTACCCAATTTAGTGTGTTTCCCCTAAAAATAAACTGGAAGATTTTAAACTTATTTAAAGAAACGTTTATGTAAAAATGCTTCAATTTTGAATTAACATTTTACTTCAAAAATTAATAATTTGCTTTTTTTGAATAACTTGATTTTCAGTTATAAGGGATTTTATCGCCTAATTATGTTGTTAAATATTTAAAAGCTAAAGCCTTTGTTTAAATAGCATGCTTTTTTAGTGACTTTTCTTGTTTAATATTTTTAGGTTATAAAGTTCCTTTTGTAATTCTTTTGTTAAAAGTTTTGCTTGACTTTTTGTAGGGTAGAGACGTGCGCAGTTTCTTTCTAGATAGAAACATTTTGATTTTTCTTACGTGGATATTTATATATTCAAACCGAGGGATTGAATCTTTCTAATATTGAAACCCGTTTTCGAAAATATTTTGTCAAAATATGTGGAACGATATATTTTGGGTTCACATTTTATGGGACATAAAAAACAATTTATAGATTTCTTTATATGTATTGGATATTTGGATTAGGAATCCGAATATTTGTATTTATTTCTTACTTACATTATACTTGCGTTACTGCTGGCCCCAC
>JAYJMI010212192.1:0-18391 GCA_036873855.1 Sarsia tubulosa
TGAGCCAAATGCAGAAATCTTTGATTTGATAATTACTTTATCGAAGGTTTATATGCTTAAGTCTAGATTGCCGCTTTACGTCGAAAGAGCTGGCTTAGTGGGGATTAATTTTCAGAAGGATAAATTTTGGAATAAATTTTCTATAAAGTGGAGCAAGAAACACAGGCTGTATTGATTATTGGATAACAATCAGTAGAAATGTTTCTGGGTTTAGAGAATATCAAAGCAATGTAGCTTATTAATATGTAGTCCATATTCCGTGTGCTAAAATATGCAAGTATTTTTTCTACCGCTTAAAATTTTTTGTAATAACCCAAGAATTACCCCATATTTACTAGCCTCCGTTTCTTTTTTGCCTTAATCTCGGAACCCTTGTTTTTTTTCAAACTGAAATGACTATAGATTTGCTGACGTCATTTGAAAAATAGTTAATTTGAGGACGCGTTAACTCGGAACCTACTTTTTTGGGGGTTTATATTTACTTTTATATACTTTTGTTGTAACTACTTTGATAGTTGTTGTGTATTGCCTTTGAAGGTAACAATATTTGTAGACTAGTTTTAAATAATATATTACCTTGGAAAACATTAACATGTATTTTTTTAATATTGTTACATCATTCCATTCTAACTTGTGGTCGATTTTAACACCGCGGCTAACATGACTCCTGCGAACAGTCCTGATTAAAATTTTATGATATTTACGATGTATGCCGAATGTATTCCTGTAAAAAATGTTTTCCGTGAAATAAGTTTTATATATCATGTTTTTGTTTTTTCGTGGAACTTCAAAAAACACCAAGTAATAAAGATGGTTTATTTTATGACGTTTTCTAATATAATATTTTTTCAAAATGTCATGTTTATCATTTGTGCAACATCAAAACATCACCTATTCTTTCAGAATATACAATAACGTCACATGTAAGAAAGAAAACATGACACACCTCATGTTTTCTTTCAGAATATACCTACACCCCATGTATGATATTTTCCATATTGACAAAAATGTCAGGTATTCTGATATATGTATATATTCTCGTAGCTTTTAATGATTCTTTCGATTGTTGCATCGGTTAAATTTCCCTCTGAATTTTTGAGCTCGATTTTTGCATATTTGTTCCTATGCTCTAGTTCACGATCAAGTTCTACATTACTGTCAGTGTGCCCCTTGTTGTTAGTGAAACGATTCCAAATTACTTAGTGAGACATAGCCGGAGGTAACAAGTCTATTGTTTGTGCAAGTAAATGTAAAGACTGAAATGCGTATTTTGTTCTGTGATCTAACTTGAAGTAAACCATTAAGTATTTATAAAGGCGGATGAAACGTTTTCCATCGCCGTATTTTCTGGCATCATTTAAATCTTTTGCTAAATAACATAAAGAAAGAGCATTTCTGCTGTAATTAAGAATAAAGTCTTCATCTGTTACGTTTTCAATTCTTTTATTTTGACAGTTTTTATCACTTGTTATATGATTTTTAAAACCATAGATAGTTTTATATTCTTTACTACAAGCTTGACATTTACACATGCTTTCTGTGCCTACAATATCTGCCGTTTCTGGACATACGTAAGCTTTAATAAAATCGTCAATCAAATTTTCACTTTCTGCTTTCGTAAGCACCTTTGACAATTCAATATTTTCTTCGGTACAGTATTGTTTGAATGCTGAAAGAATGAGTGATTCTCTATATTTATCTAAAAGTTCCTTGCAAGCATTAACTTCGTTCGTTGGTTTAGCTGGAACATTTCTTGCGTTCAGAAAATTTCTTGCCTGGTAAAGCGTACCGATGTCTGATGCAGAGCGAGTATTGTAAATAAGATGCCAAACTACCTTTGTAAATTAAGAAAACAATATATACTCTTAGTAATTCCACATTGTCTGGAGTCACGTTTTGAGTAGCAGCTAAATTTTTTTTTTTTATTTTCGCGATTTTTCATAACAAATCATGTATTTAGTTGAAAGCATTATATTTTGGTATCTTAATCAACTGTTTGTATTTTAGTTGATTTTCATTAAATCAGCAATTATGAACGAAATAAAGACTGTTAGTTAACATCATAAATAGCCTTTTATTAAAATCCTGGTAAATAAAAAATACTTTCTCTTCATAACTGTTTAGTAGGGAAAAAGGCTAGTCTTACATGTGACATTCTTACTAGCGTTATCAACTTAGATTAAAGGGAGAATAATATGCTTTTGAATATGCTTTTGTGAAAACTAAATTGAGTTTTATGTAATGTAAAGAATTTAAATGCAAATATCTTAAAACTATATATTATTGGGTCACATTATACTTACTTCTAGAAAAGTACCATAGGTATGGAAATCAGCTAATGATGGAACTAGACCCTCTATTCTTTTTGTTGTAGTTGGTGCATCTTGTAAATCTTCTTGTGCGTTTTGCTTGCGTTCGACAGTTAGTAGATCACCAATTGAAAATATCCTAAGAAGATACTCATTATGTAGTTCCTGCATTATTTCAATTATACCTTCTGTAGTAGCTTCGTTCTTGTTTTCTATTCCAAGGGAAAACTAAGGAAAAGTAAATATATACTAAAAATATCTAGTCAAAATATTGAAGTTCAAATTCCGCCTTAAACCGATTTTCAGAGAAGCATACAATTTACAAGTGAATTAACTTCATTAAATTTGCTATATTAAATCTACTGAACAGAAAATTAAATTAAATCTTTTCTCGGATGATTTCAAATTTTAACTTGAATTGGCGAAATTGACTTTTGATTTTAGATTGATAAGATTAAAACTTTGAAAAATGGAATCATGGTTGGTGCTTTTATACGTATATTAAAGCGAAGGAATTTCAACTTACAATTTTTGACTTTTTGCGAGTAAGTTCTATGTATTCATGCTTAACCAAAACTGTCAATGCTTTTTTTCATCCATCCAAGTTCTTCGATATATTTACACAAGTCTTTTACGACTAAAATTCGAAACTCTTCTTGAAGGTGCTGTTCATCGTCTTTATTAGGGAAATATTTCATCATATCTAAATCTTTAATGTTCTTCGGTGGATTTGAAGGTATGTCTTCCAAGGACTTTGGCGTAGGAATTCTATTTTGCACAGCTATTGAATGGAATAAGTGGATATCTTTATTTTGATTGTCAATAGTCATATGTCGCCTATGAATTTTTAGATCTAAGTTATCTCCGGCAACCATGAATTTGGGAAGATCACAAGGTAAAGGTGTTACTTCTACTAAATTACTTTCTTCACTTTCTTGTTTTCCATCTTCTTTCGAAAACTCTATATCATGGTCCAAAGCATCATCCATATCTAGTAGTCTTGAACTTGACTGCAATGGCAAAAATGATTCTGCACTAGTAGCTATATATTCTTCATTGCTAGAAAGTGACTCGTTTAAATTTTCTTGGGTATTGTTTAAATTGTCATTAATTGAAAGTTCTAAAAACTTGTACAACTTGCTTGATTCATCTAGAAAACTTTCTTCAAGATCATTGTTTCCGAATAACATTGTTGTCTGATCTTCTAGCTCTATATCTATTGACTTAAAATAATCTTTTTTAATAGAATCCAGTTCAGTTATTTTGTCTTTCAGTTTCGTATTTAAATCAGCTGACCATTTTATAATCGGAGCTTTAAAATCTTTTCCTAACTTAGTTTGCAAGTTTAGGATGCTGTTATAAGATAGACAAATGTTCAGCTTCGAAAATCTTTGGTAGCAACTTTTTTCTGCGTTACTCCTTTTCAAAAATAAACTGTTTATCATAGCACTCTGGTTTACTTTTTGGTTACGACACATGAGTAAAGTGTTAAATGCAGTCATAACACTAGGAACGATGCTTTCAGGAGTTTTTAACTTGTTTCTGTTCTTTGATCGAGGATTTACAGCTATTGAAAAGATGATTTTATTTAGTGTAGGTGGTAATGTTTCAAGTTCGTTCTTTTGTTTTTCGTATGAAAATGACTCCAATCGATCTGTATCTCCTTTAAATGTCGACTTTTCATTTTCGATGCCACATAACTTCTTTAGTTCGTTTGTTATTTTGTTCAGAAGGTGCTTTTCGATAGTCTCGTCATGATTATCAGAGGACGTAATTAGTTTATGCAACAGTTTATCGTTTTCATTTGCAGCTGTTAACTTAACATTTCTTTGACTTTCGTTTGGTACTTCTAAGCAAGTTTCTCTTCCGTTGGTTTGAATTATTATCTAAAATAAAATAATAAGTTATAAACTTCATTATAAAATCTACTTTTATATTACTGATTTCATCTTTTATAAGCGGTAAAAGGGTGTAAAGACGCAAAATTATTGTTTACATATCTCACGATTACCATGGAAAATTTGCTTAACACACAAGCACAAAAAAAATTAGTCTTACATCAAACTCCTCATACTAGAATTAGAAATTAGAAACAATTATCGAAAAATGTGCATTTATTAATGTGATATACCTAAAACTCGTTTTCAAGATATCAATACCTTTGTTAAGTTTTCAAAATATGAGTATTAAGATATCCTTGGAACGAGGTTGAATGTAACAACAGTATGAATACATTATATATCTTACCTTCATAACAGTTTTATTGTCAATATTCAATTTTTCGAATACTTTTGCAACCGAATCATTCTCCTTTGATTTTATATAAGAAAGTTTCTTTTTTGAAACAGGCTCGTCGAATTTTGAAAGTCGTGTGACTTTTGTACGAAGGTATTTTGTCTTAAGTATCTCTCTGTTCTTTTGAAGTAATTTTCGACGTTCATTTCGGCTGTTTCTAACCTCTCGAGTTTTTCTTAAACATTTTCGACAAATTGTTTTGAAGTCGGAGTGAAATGAAATTTCATCTTGTAAGCACTCTTCCGCTTCATTACAAATGAGTGTTTTTCTTTACTCTTCATTCCAAAGTCTTGCTCTTCTCGATGGGTCAACTATATTTTCCAGGCAAAAAATACAAATATCTTTAGCACTAGGCAAAACGGAAGTAGTAACTTTTGTTGGAGTTTTTACTAGAGGTTCAGCCATCCTACTACCATGTACGTGCTTTTTACTTTCAAGAATATCTTTACTAGCAAAAGATTATCATGACATGTTAAAGATTAAGGTTTAAGATAACAAAGAACAAGTAAATATTCATACACCTGTTTTGTTTGCTCACTCTTTCTTATGATCTTTTTATTTCTATTTAAAGGTCATGTCTAAATTAACATCTGTCATAAGCAGACAATAGAGTTTTTCAATACGAGAAGCATTTCTAGTTTAGCTATTTAGTCCAGTATGTAGGGTCAGGGTGTGACACAAGAGGCGAACTGCGTTTTTATGTTTTTTCTGAAAGTTCAATCAAAATGATAAAACTCGTTCAAATGTTATATATTTAGTTTTTCAAAAGCTTACCATTGGTATAGGTGGTTTCAGCTAAAAACGAAGTTTATTTTGATGATTTCTTTGGTTGAACTTAGTGAACTTAGTGATAAAAACAAGTAACCCCAGGGGTCTTTTCTGTGCCCCAATTTCCATAATCTATATTGGTTGAACTTTCAGAAAAAACCATAGAAACGTAGTACCCTCTTTATGTCACACCCTGCCCCTTCCTCCTACTGGACTGATTCAATAGAACCAAGTTTTCTTTTTTCGTAGACCCAGGTTCTCGTCGGACACGAGAATGCCCAAAAGAATTTATTTTTTTCTGTCTTCTATAAAATATGATCTACGCTATTTTATAATAGAAATATCGCTAAAAACTAAAATTGAAACAGAGAAAATCTCTCAGAGAAAATTGTCGCTAAGAAAGGAACACTGAACATTAATTTCTTCGCTTTAATCTCTTGCGCAACCTCGTTCCCAAAGTAAATTTTCTCTAAGAGAAGATCGCCTTCGAGCGAAAACTTATTCTGGGAAAAAGGTTGTAACTTTTTTTTTCTCTTCAAACTTTTATTATTTCACAAACACCATAAGTCGAAACAACAATGAAATGAACTTGATTTTATAGGTATATAGCAAAGTTAATCGATCTATAAGGTTAAGAAGCTCTTTAACATTCAATAGAAATTAGCGGTAAACATGAAAAGAAACAATTACTACGCAGAGACATATGTTGAAACACACTTTTTTGTGCACGGTCAAACCCATATCAGAGTAGTATCTTTTACCAAGTTTTATTACTCCATTTATTTTCTTAAATACTATTGGAGTTCATTATTTCTTGTTTAATTCATATCACACCTATATACAAAAGATTTGAAAAGAATTACAAACTTTATTCATATCACACCTATATACAAAAGATTTGAAAAGAATTTACAAACTTTATGAAAAAGATAGTTTTGCAAATTCCTAACCTTGTAGACCAAAATAAGAACACTAAGGCTCAACTCAAATATTAACTGTTCTTATAGACTGTATTACAGTAAAGGTTAATTGACTGAATATTGAACATGTACCACCTATTCTAAAAAAATGTTTAAGCATGTAGAGAAGAATCGTGACCAATTTCTTAACCTTAATAACTACTACCTACTAACGTTATTTGAGATTCGATGAGTTTGTGTGCTCATAATAAAAAGGTGTAGTAAGAAAAGTCCTTAATAATTTAAGAAAAATATTCTAGCTTCTTTTACTTGAACTTTATGGATAGGGTGTACCGTTAAGCATTGGTCTTGAAAAACTGATGACTTAGTTTAAACCTATTAAGAAATGTTTATTTTAGTCAAAAAATCTCCATTATCAGTCGAATTCGATTATTGGCACAGACTACTCAAATACGACATGTAGAAAATATTGTAGTATTAGTTATGAGCAATTTATTTGATAATTGTATAAAAAAGGTCCCAATATTTGATAATTTTAGGTGATTTTAGGTATCTTTACATTTCACTTTTTCATTTCGAAAAAAGCTGACGTCTCACTGTTAATTTTTAGGTATATTGTGTCATCATTTATTAATAGTATTAGCAATGTACATTTTCAAACATAACATACTGTATCAAGTTATTTCAATGATAAAATAAAATATAAAATTTTACCCAAACGATTTCCTCTTAAATTTTAAATGTCTTCAACTTATCTATTAAATTTATGATCTTATTTGAATCAAAATATATGTCATATACATTCAATTCAACAGAAATTCGATAAGAATAATTTCACTGGTACTAAGGTTTAAAATTGCGAGGATTTCGGAATATGTTTTTATTTAAAAATACCTGAAATTATGTTTTCATCTGGGAACTTGATTTTTATTGTGCTAAATTACAGAAATTAAATAATACAACACATAACTAATTGTTCTAATTTAATGCAATACATATTAGGTATGTACTGTAAGCGAAAGGAATTACAGTGAGAAAAACATGAGTAGCAATCTGTAATATGCCAAATTATTTAAAAGCAGGGTCCTGAAAATGCACTTTAAAGGTACAACTTCAAATGATTTTGGCCAAAGAGTTAACCCCTATTCAAACTTTAAGAAATGAAAGATTACCATCTCCTGAGTATCCTGTGAAAATTTAAGCAACTTTCTATGTGTAGTTTCTGAGATATTTGTATTTGAAATTGGATTAAACAATAGGATTCAAGAAGCAATTGAGCTTTTGTACAAAGTTTGGAATTACTTAATGATCTGCTAAATACCAGGAAGTGAAATTTACCAGTTTTGTTTACTTCTAACAACTCTTTTAGAATAAATAAAATTTCAATATAGGTTTCACAAAAATGATCTTGCTTGACCTTTAAGCACTAAAAATTAATCCAAATTAAAAAATAATAATTAATATAATACTTTATACTGTATAATGATTCTGAAAATTGGCATGAAATGAACTCTATTTCAAAAGCTGCACATTAATTTTCAGGATGATGAAAAAAACACAAAAGTGTGAGTTGGATCTTTAGCTAGCAGCTACCTCTTTCCAGTACTCTTGGAATACCATCAAAAAAATTAGTCAACTAACACCATTATATAATATTAAACAATATATATAAGAATAAATTACAGTATGGATCTATTTTTCAAAAAAAATGTGCTCCCTATA
The DNA here is from genome assembly GCA_036873855.1 of Sarsia tubulosa. Taxonomy (NCBI): domain Eukaryota; kingdom Metazoa; phylum Cnidaria; class Hydrozoa; order Anthoathecata; family Corynidae; genus Sarsia; species Sarsia tubulosa. The sequence continues at coordinate 8,015 of JAYJMI010212192.1, forward strand.
GCTATATTATATTTCATTTGTAAATATTTCATCTTATCTTTAAATCACGGCGGGCAGAAACACGCTAACTTTTCGGCAATTATTTCTGTCATGATGCGGTCGGTTTGTTTTGAAAAACGGCCCGTTTTTAGCAAACCCGAAGTCTTCAATATTAAGATTTTTATATAGTCTGTTCTGTGTTATACACAAAACATCAGTTGAAACATGTTGTGCGAAAATAACGAGGAACTCTTGGTGATTTCAGCAAGGTATAACATGATAGTAGAAATTATATTGAGATTGTTACAAATGGTCGATATTCACCTTTACCGTGGCTTACTTGATAAGTTAGCTAATTTTCAAAGCTTATAAAAAGTTATATCGAACTGAGTTGTTGCAAATATTTGAGTTGAAGACGATGAAGAAAGGGCTGCTCTTAATTTCTATAATTTTATTTTTTTCATTTTGGTTGTTTAAGTTAGTGTAAATTGATTATCAGAAATGTGTATTTTCGGCCGTTAGTCATATTATTCATTCTGTGTTAGCCTATAATCTGCTCTAAAAAAATCGGAATTGCACCAAGAAAAGTTCTCATCAGCTCTAGTCTCACATGGCCATCCATATTTAACTCAATGCTATGATAAATATTTCTGCTTTCATACCTTAATTTTAATATACCGTTCTCGTGTGTAAACGTGCCATTCCTAAATTGTCACTGAGTCTTGAGGGTCATGGGCATGGTGGACATATGCTAGTTAGTCGATGAATTCGTACGATCCCTTATGTCTATCATATCTAACCATTTCAGATAGCTGGATAGAAGGTTTTTATACTGTTTACTAGATATTTGAGGAGTTATTTGTAATGGCCGAGGTTACTCGAGAACGGTATATCGTGAATTGCGTTCGAAGCCGCATCAGTTTGATATCGGTAAATTTTGAGATTATTAAACAAAAATGCGATGGTGAGTTTAGTACTGTAATTGTTTTTATTTTCTAGATTAATATATACAAAACAGCAAATCAAATGTCACTTGATACCTATTCATCGTTAAATGAAACAAAAATAGAAGTTTCTCCGATATTAGAGTGGCAGTTTTCGAAATTTCTTTCTTCAATTAGACGAAAGTTGATATTTAAACAGAAGTTCAAAAATCCATGGATGGTCGAAATAAGTGAAAATATTCATTTTTCCGTTTATTACCAATTTTATCGTGCTGTGAGAGACCATAGTAGTGCCTATGGTAGGGTTGTTGAATCCATCAAGAACAAAAAGGGTGTAACAACACAGCTAGTTATAGCATTTAGTCATCTTGGTGCCCTAAAATATCACCTGTCGAAGGTTTCCAAGATCAAAAACGTTGCATATTATTTTTCGAAGACACATGCGGTCAACGGTTGTAAAGCCAAAGTGGAAGTTTCAGCAGAAAATCCTGTAAAGTTTATATACACAAAATCAAAACATTGCTTGGTAATAACGGCCCATTATACAATTCACAACAAATATGGCAGTGTATGTAGTTTTTAAAGTATTGTTTATATTGTTGTTATATGTTTAAATTATTGAAAAACACTTATTTATGAAAAAAAGCTATGCCTATAAAAGGAAGTAAAGCCTTGAACTTAAAAAATAAGCATCTTGGAACATATCAAAAAAACAAAAAAACACTCAGTGAAATGGAAACTAAAATTAATGAACAAATTTTTCAAATCGAACAGAAAAGGAAATTAATTGAATCTCAGAATAATGAGTTGAAAATTTTAGAAATGCAATTAAGTAATTTATCTATAGAGTACATTAAAAAGAACAAAATTTTAAATTTTAGAAAAATGCAATTAAAAAAGAAAACTTTAGAAATTTCAAAAGACAGTACTAAAACCTTAACAATTTCAAAAAAAGTTACATTAAAAAGAAGATTAAAACCTAGTGGTCCAGAATTACCGGTCAAAGCTAAATATGTTAGGAGCAATGAAACTTTTGACTTCTGTGCAGCAATACATGGGGGTACAAAATTGAATAAGGAACCTGTCCTTGATGGTGCATTAGATATGATATCTAGAAAATTTACCAACACTAAAGTTGCATCTAAAATAGTAAGCACTAAATCAGCCATTGCTTCTCATATTGAGAGAAATGCAATAGTCCAATGGAATAAATTATTTTATAAATCTACTGAAAACATACTACGTTTAATGAATACGTACTATTCGCATAATGTGATGGGAAAAGCTAAGTACCTTTCTATTCGAAAAGCAAATAGAAACGCAACATACCAAAAAACAAAAATTGTAAATTTCATATCATATCTTGATTTATCACAGGAAATTAACAAAGTAGATATTGGTGTTCTCAATAAAATTAACGCTTCATTCAATCATGATGCTATAGTTGAAGCTGTCGATGGGGTATATCGCGAGACCATCCCATTTGTTTTGCGGCTGAGTGAATTTTATTTTAACGTAAACAAAAACAGAGAGGACAAACTTAAGGAGTTTAAAAATATATCAAAAAAAGATAGCAATTCCTTCTTATTTTTAATTGCGATTGGAGGAGATGGTGCACCAATTTGTGGGACAACATTCCTTTTGTCATTTTTGAATGTAGCAGATCGACTGGCTAGCAGCGCTGAAAATTTTTTGTTGTTTGGTGCCAATATTGAAGAAAGTTCTATTGTTATTGAGAGATATGTGAAAAAATTGGTACAAGATTTAATTTTTCTAGAAAGTAAAGTGTTTACTATCAAAGTTGGTAATGAACAAATCAAATGTGAATTTCAAGTCAAATCATTACCTAATGATATGAAAATGATAGCCTTTTTAGGCGGAGAATTAAGTAATTCTGCCACTTATTTTTCAACATTTGCTAATGTAACGCAAAAGTCAGCAAATGATTTTAACAAAACATTTGGATTCGAAGGAAATGATTGGGTCCCTTTTAATTACATCAAACGTTTAAAAGATGCTAAAGCTGTAGCTAAGAAGAAACAAGAACTAAATAAATTAAAAATTTGTAAAGCAACTTATCGTACAAAATTAACATCTTTTATTGCTGATACACTTAAGAGTCGGCAAGAATTCACCCCAATAATTGGTAAATTTATTGATCATGCTAAATGCGAGCCATTGCATTTAAAAAACAACATTGTCAAGGAACAATTTTTCAAATTACTGAAAATGTGTTGCTCACAAACAGTTTTTAATGCAAAAGTGTTTACCGAGTTGTCTGATAATTTATTATTTGTTCAATTTGTTACATTTCTTAAAAAAAGTATGGACTGTAATTTTCTGGCAAAAAAGGTTATAATTTGGTTTAACGAAAACAATGGTCAAGTTGAAAAGGACTTTCAATTTCGCTTTCGTGGAAAAGAAAGTCAGAATTATTTAAAGCATTTTCCTTACTTGATAGAAATGATCAAATCAAAAATTAGAGGTGAACCAGTTAAAATATGTTTGATGGAAATATTTTACGAATCAATCTTGCTCCGTAAAGTTCTATCTTATTCTGTTAGAATAACCGCCTGCTCATCAAATTTAGTAAATGATATGAAAAAAATAAGTCGCCAATTATTTAAAGCTTGTTGCCTTTTTGAGCAAAGAGTAAGCCCAAGTTTATGGACACTATGCAATGTTGCTCCAATCCATAATGAGATATGCTTTAACGAATTCTCCCTCGGCCTAGGCTGTAATACCATGGAAGGTCGTGAACAAAAGCATCAAATGACTGCGAAGTATTCAGTTAATACTACTATTCAACTTCGTTGGGAACAAATTTTTAGACATGAATTTATTCAACTAATATATCTTCGCGAGAACGGATTTGATACTACAAAATACCGTAAAAGGGGAATTAATTATATTCCAAGTTGTGAAGCTGGTTGTCAAAACTGTTTAGCCAATATTACTTTCAACTCAAAATGTTCTTTATGTGATAGTATTTATTATTCAAAAATGTTTCAACGATTGCAATAGATTTCAGTGTTTTACTTTCATAAATTTGGTTGGCTTTTTTTAGTACAGTTACAGTCTTAATATTAAAAAGTTTTAAAAGTATTGTATAATGGAAGAAAATAATGCTAAAGGAAGTTTTGCGACAATAAAGTTTTACGTGTGTGAACAAAATAAAGTTTTTCTTTTTTTGCACCATTTTCTTCCTTAAAAATACAATATTTCTAGTAAATGTCTAAAAAGTCTTACAAATATTTAACATAAACTTGATCAGTTTTATGTATTTTTGTCATTTTTAATTTTACACTTACAGTATCATTTATTTTCATATTGACTCACTTAAATAAATAAAATAATTAAAGCAGCAAGTTTTGAAAGCCATTTTTACCTGAATATATTATGGAATTTTTATTGATATTGCGATTTTTTTAGTCAACTTTATTTTGCCTGATTCATGAATTGACATTTCTTTTTTTAAATAATAAGAAATATTTGATATCACTCAGTTTATGTTCACTATAGGAAGCATTGATAAGGCTATTACAGTTTTTTCTTTCATTTGTATTTTTTAATGCATAGTTTACGTTATGTATTAACATTTTGATATGTTACATTAACATTACGTTGTGTTTTTACACTTTGATATCTTGAAATAAAGTATCAAAGTTTGTTTATTTAGATGTTGCGTTTTGGATTATTCATGAAATTTTATAGTTACAAAGTGATATTTATTTACTTTATGAAGAAATATTTGATGTTACTCATTTTATGTTCACTATAGAAAGCTTCAAGAAGGCTTTTATATTTTTTCCTGCATTCTTATTTTTTTACTAATGCATAATTTGTGTTATGTATTTACATATTGATAACTTCATAACATTACTCCAAAAAAGGATAACTTTTTGCGCTTCAACATACATATCTTGCTTTACATTTCATCAATAAAATTTGATAGTTTGAATATTTTCATGTTTCATGTTTCATTTTTTTTAAGGGGAATAATTCTTGCGTGTCCTTCAAATAATGCTTCTCCGAGCGAAAGTTTTCACCATGAAGTACAGTATATATATAATATTTTATAAACAGTACGGAATGATAAAAGTTCCTTTACTGTATAATATATTTTTTTATATTTTATTAAAGTTTATGTTAGGCATTATATATGCAGTTCATTTTTAACATTACAAATTTCCTTACAAGTGTTGCTGAAAAGATTTTATTTTAAAAATTATGCATTACTGTAATGGGAGAAACTTTTGCGGGGAGAAACTTTGGCATTTTTCGCAAAAGTTTGTCTTGCGAAATTTTAAACATTTTGTGAATGCCCTGAACCGCGAAAGTTTCTCCCATTAGAGTAGTAATTTATTGTAACTCTTTAAGCAAAAAGATTAAATAAAACATAAGAGGTATTCAGTAAAATATTTTTACTGTACATAAGATAGATTTAGTTATAGTATATGGTTTTGCTTTATTTTTAATGTATAATTTTAACATTGATATTCAGCAAATTAGTTATTTATTTTAACTCTTTTTTAAGCAAAAAGATTACCTAAAATATATAAGAGTAGTAGATATTTAGTAAAAGATTTTTACTGTAAATACTGTAAGATAGATTTAGTTATATATTAGTACGGTTATTGCTTTATTTTTAATGTATAATTTTAACATTGATATGGGGCAAATTGTAAATCGTTGTTTTCAAAAAATACAAAAAAAACATTGATGAAAAAAATTGCAAACCATTAAATAGAATTTCGCTAGTGCATTTCACAGGGTCATACTGTATGCCGAGAGCATGCGTATGTCCTTGATGGGTGTTTTCCGGCAATTCACAGAGTATTTTATTTTCCTATTTACCCTATCACTAAAAACAGTACTGAATGCTGCAATCCAAGAAATAATTTCATGACTGATAATAAAGACAGCCCTTTACTACTTTGAAAATTAGAAGTTAATTTTTAAGGAATATTATCTTCTAACACTGTAGGCAATCCCTTTTTAAAAATATAATTGATATAGCTAAATACCACCTTTTTAACTGAAACTTATACTTCAGCCTGCTCTTTCCTACGAGCTACTACTCTTTTTCTTAAAGAGAGATTGGGTTTGAACCAATGACCTTGCATAAAGTATAACTTTCTTTTACAGTAAAGGTGGCCATCAATGATATGTTTGTCTTAAGTTTTTCGACGATGAGCGCTATATGTAAATATTGAAACAGGCAGCATCAAATCCTAAAGCAACATTTAACTATTACTAGATTAAAAACGAAATACAAAAAATTTGACTTTTTTATTAACCAACTGCCCAACGACTGACTCTATTTTACAAGTCACTTTTACCGAAAAAGCATACAAACTATGCCTCCCCTTTAAAAAATTTGGTAATTCGCTATTTGTATTTATAATCTCTGCAGCGCGATTGTACAAAGATTTTATTTTATTTTAAAAAAATACCCTTCTTAGAAAACCTAATAAAATATCTTTATCCAAATAATATCTAAAACTAATGTTATTTTGGTTTCATTCGACTTAAAAGGTGTATTTCGATAGTGTGAAGATATAAAAATGAAACAAAAATCACGGAATAACAAAAAATCATTGTAAATTGTCAAAAAAATTAATTAAAACACTTAAAAAGTAATACACAACTTCTTTCTTCTTAAGTGAACAAGAGTAAGACTAAAATTGTAAGCCTTGTCCTTCAATATCCCGCTATATGTAACAGTTTTATCATTACAAAAATGTAAACACAAATCACGGAATAAGAACCGAAACAAAATATAACTTTATAACGATAACAAATAATATTTAGCAATGTATAACAACTCAACTTACTCATATGAATACAACTTAAATAACAATATATTTTTTATTAGATAAACTCAACAAAATTTCAAAGATATAATAACCAATATAAATTTTTGGCGGCCATTGACGGCCATTTTTTCAGCTAACTACCGTCTCGCTGAAATTCGAAGTCCTTCTTCTCGGAATAAAAATTAGTTGGTTCCGATTGGTCAGAAAGTCAGTTGCTTATTTTGATATACAAAATATCCCGCCGTGAATAGTGACAACAACAGTAATATAATGATAATATTTCTCAATATTGCAAGTACAGCAATCAAAGAACAATAAAAGGACACTAAATAAAGGAGGAGGATCGAAACTGAATGCAATGCAAGGAAAACGTATATTGCCATAAAGTTGTGGTGATCAGAAAGATTATAATTTTCCAGTGAATTCATTTTGTGAAACAATATCAAAATTAATGTATTGAAAAGAGCAGTGTGTGACCAGTCAAACAAGTATAAATGTTTTTAAAGATTTGATTCAGCAGATTAACCATGACATAAATCAAAACTTTACAAAAATCTTTGTTTTCTTTTGTTTGGCAATTTTGGAATGCAAATATCTCAAAAACTACACTAATTGATATTTCCTTTGATTTGTGAGTAACAATTATTTAACAAAATGTTTAGTTCTAGCTAGACATATTTGGGTGATTTAGGGGTGACGAATTATAGGGTGATTTTAGGTTGTCAAAAACAATACTAAAAATAAAAATATAGGGCAATATGAATGGTACAAATATCTTAAAGGATTGAAAACAAAAAATCAATCCCTGTAAACTCAAAAACATATCCTACTGTTTATATATTATATATCGTTAAATGCAATACACAGATGTCAGAAGCATTTATTAACTTCTGCAAAGTTATCACTAATGGATACTTGATCAAATCTGTGTGTGTTTCTTTTTTCAATTTCACTGGTGCTAGGCAATTCCGTGTTGCCATAATTTATTCATGAATATTTCGCCTTCCTTCTTGGGTATAAATTCTCCTATATTTATTATCGACCAATTTTTAGTCTTTTACTTTTTTACTTTTTACTGTAGCTAACAAATCAATAGCAACAATACAATAGTTTATTTTAAAAGCAGCTGGTGATTTATTTTTTCCGGTTACTATGTTTTTATAATTGTATCGTATTTATCTCTGTTCTGAAGTAGCTCTTTAACTTGTTTTATATATGTTTATATTTAATATTGGTTCGTTTCCCACATCATTTATACAGGCAATGGGGAAAGAGTATTAAGCTACAGTTATTAAGCTTATCTTAGCTACAGTATTAGTCTAGTACAGTTTATTACAGTAGCTACATTCATTACAGGAAACATGTTTGGCATCAACGACAACTATACCCCACCACAAAAGCACATCATCGACATCCGCATTACAGTATAATTTGCAAAAACCTTTCTTTTTCACATTTAAACCTTTACAGAATAATTTCTTCATCTTTATATATCAAAAGAAAAGTATATCAAAAACATTCCATGATTCTTTCTATCATCATAATCAATTAATTTATAATTTATAATAACTTATTCGTTATTCCGTGAAAAATAAGGTATTTGTATTTATTTCCAAGTTTGTTTTGAATAGTCAAGTTCCCGCGTATCGGAAACTAAACATTACCCCCGTTTACAATCTTAAAAATCACGTGATATTATAAAAATATGAAATGTTCCGTAATGTACTAGTCGTTCGCGCTGGTTTTACTTTTTCTTCAAATTTTTTCTTATGTTTTAAATTTAAAGAACGACTCTAGTCTAGCATAAATGTCATAGAAAGCTTCTGTTCCTGTAAAATAGGGATCAAAAGATAAAAAAACTTAGCGTCCACTTGTCCATAACACAAAATAATGGACCTCAGGAACTACTAATTAAATTTTTCTGATTTTTTGCATATAGTTAATGCATCAAAACTGTAGAAAAGTCTTGAAGCCCGATTTTTTTTAGAAAATTCTTGTTGTCATGGAAACTAGGTAAAAATATCAATTTGTGGCCCAAAATGGGATATTTTTGAGAATATCTCAATATCCGATGATTAGATTTTTTTAATATTTTGCACAAAGTTAGCGGGTAATATATGTTCAAAACTGGACGTATTTGTCATGTTGTTGTAGGGGTCAAAAGATCAAATGTTAACTTCGAGTTTTATCAAGCTCTTCAAGTGTTGTTAAAATGATTCCGGTTTTCGTGTTTTTCTCTCCAGGAGCATTTCGATTGAGACAGTCAACATTTTGGTAGACGCAGCGGTAGACCATCTTTTATCCAAACATCATGGACACAAAGATTTTATTGCTTTGCCAGGAAAGAAGACGACCATACTGCTACAAGAGAATATGTCCAAATACTCTATATACGTAACACCTTTGAATTCATCAATTGCTAACTTGCCATCAAGATCTACCGCTACTCAATATGATACACAACCATATTCTCCATCAATCGAAAAAGCGAAATGTTCCATATATAGAGATAAAGTACCGCTAACCCATTTTGCAGAGCATCTGTTATCATATTCAAAAGCAATGTTTGATAGAGATGAACAAAGAACAATAGATGCTACACCAATAAGTGTGCCTTCAGAAGAAAACGAGGGTAATAATAATGGTGATAAGGAGAACCATCTAAAAACGTTGACTTCAATGTTTCCTGATGAAGATGCAGGTGAAATTAAAAGAGACAGTCGAATTCATTTAGCGAAAGAACAACCGTATAAATAATCTCGAATCCATCGACAACATACAAGACTTAATGTCTTTACAAGAAAAACATGTTAAAATAAACCCAAGTTACTTGTTAGTAGTTGATCTAGATGAAATATGGAGGGCTATACTTAGGGAATGAGGGAATTATCAGTACAGTTTTCTTAGGTACGATAGGTTGTATTTTATATCCCTGGTTTTGCCGAAGGTGTTTTATAAATTCACTTTTTTGTTACACTCTAACACCTCAGCTGATCTCATATCACTATCATAACTCATTACTGTCTTTGGAAGATGATCCCTAAGTAACATAAATTGAAAAAGTGACAAAAGTCAGTTTTTTTGAAATCTCTAGTTGTCCTTGAAACAGAGTGAAAAGGTCAAATTTGAAATCATTTTGGAATCATCTTTAGATCAGAATGTATAGTATAAATGTATAAAAGAAGTATAAATGAGGGATTTCTTAGTATTAAATTATTATTTTCTTCATCAAATTTTTAAAAGTGAAACGAGGGTGATTTCTCAAATTTGAAAAATAACTGAGGTAAAGTAAATATGTAGTTCCTGGTTAATCACACCAACAAAATTTGAAGATTATTTACTAGCTACATGTAAAACCTTTTTTAAAATCTTTCTTCTTTTCTAACTTATCATCAAAACACCATCAACATGTTCTTTTCTTCCATGCAATTAGCTACTATTTTTCTTCCTTCATTTTATAGCTACCAGCTATAATGATGATACCAGCTCTTATAGATGATCTGGAAGAAAAACTTGTTTTCCCCAAGCATATTGTCGAAACATCGGTCATCAAACAAAGACCTGACATAGTTCTCTATTCCAATAAGCTTCGCAGAGTGATACTTTTAGAGTTGACATGTCCTTGTGAAGAAAAT
>JAYJMI010215525.1:0-18381 GCA_036873855.1 Sarsia tubulosa
CTTGTTTAAATTATGTACAATGAAACAACTTATTGAAGCATAATTTTTAATTCAGTTTTTTTTTTCAAAGTTTTGCTTATTTGCAGCATTATAACGTCAATAAGCCCATTCTCAAATTTTAATGTTGATGTAAAAGTTTTTTTGTTTGTAGAAGGTCTTTTAATATATTTTTTACATGTTTACAATTATAAGAGAAATTTGAATAACAGTTCTAGTTGGTTAAACTAAACCAAAAATTAAACTTACCGAGGATCCGCTGGCAGTTTATCTGTTGTTTTTCAAAAATTTATTGCTAGGGAGTCTGCTGGTAATTTTTCCCTTGTTTTAATTCTTTCAATTTAAAGTAGTAGGATTCAAACCATCAGAAAGTGTTCACAACCTCTGGAATAGCTACATGTAGCAATGTCTTAGACTGTTTAACCATTAGAACAGATTTAATGCAATAATAAATAAACAGTAACATAGAACAGCTGCTCTGAGCATAATAAATAAAGGAAAACATTCTCAAAATTAGTTTATATTAAATAAGGAAAAGTTGAATCAATAGAGGTTTTAATTATATCATTTTGTATCAATGAATGACAATAGTAGAAAATAATATGACAGTTGAAACAATATGTAGAGTGGTTTTAAAATATGTCTTTCTTCCATGTCAAGGTGAAGATGAATCTATGTTAGCTGTTGCTGTTGGTAACGTCAGCCATCTTGTTTATATGATGGCCAAATTTTTAGAACTGCCATTACGTTATCCGATAAATCCGATGGGTTCAAGGTCATCAGTGGTAGATTATGTCACAGATAAACTCACTGATAAAGAGAGAGAGTATGTTTATATTTTACAGAAATAAACAGTAAACCTTTTATGTTATAATACACCTTTTATTAGGTAAGGATCGCTCACAAAAACAAAATTAAATTTGTCTTAATCTATCCTTTCGTCTGTATCATATATCTCAGGTAACATGCATTAATTGTCCCTAATTAAATAATTAAGGGTCAAAATTAGGAAAGTATTTCGGTAAGATTTTTAGAAAAATGAAAATTAAGAAAACGTGAAAGGTGAAAAATTAGAAAAATTAGGATCCAAAGGTCAAAAATTATTGTGTAACCAATTTATCTCAAAATCGATTCATCAGTTTTTCCTGATTTTTTGTATTAAGTCACAAGTTCGTAAAATCTGATAATTGTCAATTTAAACAGCTGAAAATTAATCTTTTTTTCACTCTTTTTTCCCTTTTTTTATCATTATTAAAATAAGTATATTTCTTCCATCTTTGGTGTTAAATTATTAAATTGTTTTCATGTGGCATTATTCGCATAACTGCGACACTACTAAAGAATCACATAATTTAGTTAATGGAATATTCTTTTTAGATTTCCCTTGTATTCTAAAGGAAAAGAAAAGTTTCAATTTAACTATGGTGTATTCCTCCTCAATAAAAATATCGCTCAGGTTAGTATCGAAAGTTGATAAAGCTTGGTTTCCCTTATTACCGCTAAGAAGGTACTAAGATTTAGCACGCTTGTAGTTTGTGATCACAAACTTCGCTGCTGTTTAACTTCCGCCCTAATTGGAGTTAATTTCTATATAAAAGAAAGCCATTATTTTTAGCTCCTCATGGAAATAAAGCTTAACTGTACTTGTTGAGTGTATTTACATTTTTGACTGATGTAAAAATGGAAATTTATAAATATTATAAAAATTATTTGAGTTATCATCTTTTGAGCTTCTTGTTCAAACATCCAATTTTGCAACCAGTAACTTTATTGAATAATATTTTTATAATATTAAATCTACTTCATCTATATTTACTGTATAATGACGTCATTATTTATTTCTAGCTTCGTTATCATAACGGGCTTGGTACAGCTGATCTTCGTAATACGCTACCTAACTTAAAACACCTACTAGAGGCTAAATATGGTGTAAGAATGTAAGTCAACATCTAATATTTTATGCACATCAAACTGCACTCTTTATAGACCACCTATTGTCGCAGATATTGTGCAGTAGTTTTTGCACTTTTGTACCGAAGAAAAAGTACAAAAATGAAGGGAAAGTACCAAAAATGAAGAAAAGCTGCAAAAAGGGTACAACTTCAAGTGATTTTGGCCGAAAAATAACTCCTACTGAAATTTCTAAAAGAAGTAAAGAATACCACTACCTGAGTATCCTGTGAAAATTTGAGCAATTTTCTCAATGTGTTGTTTTTGAGGTATTTGTATTTTACTTCCGCTAAACAATAGGAATCAAGAAGAAATTAAGCTTTTGCAACTTATCATCTGCACAATAACACGAGGTGAAATTAGCCAGCTTGATTTATTACTGCTCTTCTAACATACAGTAAAGGTTTCATAAAAATACTCGCTTGAAAGTACAGAAATTTGTATTTGTATTCCTTAAAATTGTCTCGAAATATATTTTGTAGAAAGTTAGAAACGCTAAAAATGTGTTCCCTAACCTACAAATCCTTTTCAAAACATTTCTATGCTTTGTTCCCTTTGTGATTGAGCTTTTTGATTTTGCACGAAGCTTTTAGTTTTGAAACATATTGAAAATCTGAGGAGCAAATATTATTTGCCTTTTTGGTCTTATTATCATTGAGATGCCTCATTGAGATGGAAAATGTGTATTATATAGAAAATGTGCAAAGTTAAATTTGTTAAAATAGATGTTTTTATTTAAATGACATCTTATAGCTCTGAATGAATTTTGGGCGGTAGTAATTCACGCTCTTCCAAATGGTTTTACATCGTTATTGTTATATGCTCATATGCATTTTGTAAATGAGTAAGTAATTTTAATAAAAGATTGATTACTTTTTATTTTAGTGTAATGAAATCAGACAATCAGCGTACTATATCGAACAATATGATGGCCAACCGTGCTATATCTCTTCCCACAACCTCTACTCCTTTACAAAATTCCCCTGAAAAACTATTTGAAATAAATCAAAGAAGACCAATATCTCCTACGGGTGAGCGTCCAAACAGTGACATTTTCTCCCCAACGCGAGAGCGTCCTAAAAGTGAACTTTTACCTTCCGGCCTTCCTTCAGTCCACGTTAAAAAACAACAACAACATCGATTTATATCAAGAAAATCTACAAATAAAAAAATTCAAAAATCTTACAGTCTCCCTGAAAGTGAAAATGTGTCACCAGATTTAATAGGGGTACCATTTGAAGACGTTATTCAGCGCACGATCGATGGTGAGTTACATAGTAATAACAGAGGGAGTAGTAGCCTATCAAACGCTCAAAGTACCATGAACGATTCTCTAATAGATCTGGGTGAAGATTGTATGACTAATGGAAACTTTCAAAAAGATTCTACACAATCTTTTACAAATATCACAAGTACTGATACACGTGGGCTGTTTAATCGCCAACTTAGTGATGCTCTAATCATACCTGACCCCTACGATAAAGAACAAGATGAACCCCGGATACTTTCTGAAGATATTATAGTTTAGTATAGAATATGTATGTGTAGTTAGGGGGTTTATAAAATATAGTATGGGGTTATTAATTATAATAATTGAATTTTATATTATTGATTATATAGGATTTTAACTAGCAATAGCATTCTTTTGTTTGTTGATTTAATTATTTTTATCATTTCGTTTTTCCAAATTAAAAATATTTTATGTTGTATTGACATGGCATTAAATATTTCTTTGATTAAAAGCGTACTTAATAATTGAATTCATATTCTAATCTATTCAAATTCAAACTAAAGTTCTTCTAAAACTATGTTATTGCATCTCATCCGGCTTTGCCGAAGGGATCCTATAAATTTAGCTCCGTCCGTACGTCCGTAACACAGTTTCCTCAGAAACCGTTCATCACATTTTTTTGCATAAAGTTAATGGATCATAAGTTATTATAACATATTATACATAGGTATACATTTACATTGTTTTACAATACTGCTCATTTTCTGCATGATAAGTTGAAAGTAACATTTGATTAAAAATATCAGTTGTCAGATCCAATGTCTATCTATCACTTGTTTGTTATTTGACTTTTGATGTGAAGTAAGTCACTCGTCAAAATTCCTTCTATAAAATAGTTATCATTTTAAAATCAACACCTAAGCATCTTAAGCCTTTAAAATCAAGATGTATAAGCAATTTGATGCTAGAGGCTTAGAGAAGAATTTTTGACGAAGTGACTCCCTTTTCTATAATGATGGTCTGCCGTAAAAATGTTTCTTTGTCAATTGCTCTCAAAATTTGTAGTCAAAGGTTTTGGATGAAATATTAATCGCTACTGAACCTTTTAATTCTGAAATGAAAGACTATCATTTCACGAGGAGTTCTGTGAAAATTTGAGCAATTTTTCATTTGTAGTTTATTTATATTTTAATTTCGCTAAACAAAAGGAAAACATGAAGCAATTGAGCTTTTCTATAAACTTTTGAATTATTTTACTTTTGCTCATTGAAGTTGTACATTCAATGTTTGTATAGCAACCAATAAAGCCGTTTCATCATAGTTAACACTATTACACGTTGACAGTTTTTTGACGTTGTTATGTATTGTTTTAAATTCCAAATGAAATAGCTCATTTGTCTTCTAAATTATACGAAATTTATTGAATAATAGTTTTATATATTTTTTTATTTCTTCTTATTTTCTTATATTTTGTTCGGATTACTATAAAACTGATAAAATATTATCATTGTAAATCTTTAAGAATATAATGGAAACTTTTCGCCACTGATATGTCATAAATACGAGATATCATCTACCTTTAAGGGTAGTAACTTTCGCGAGTATAATTTTCTCAAATTATAGTTCAAAGGAAAGATATTGTAATTTACTTTAATATTTCCAAAAAAAATGTAGGGATTCCAGCAGTCAATCTTTCTTGTTTGTTTTGATACTATACTAAGCTATCCTTTTTGATTCGATAAATAAGTTCACGGGGTTACGCTGTCATACATGAATGTAAATATTGTTAGAAACTCCTGTTGATTACGAATCCAAATTGAATTAAATATAATTTTGCATTTTTTGCAAGTGATGTAAATTATTTTATATACAGTAGAAAATGATAATTGAAAAAAAATCTTATTTTTAGATTTTTTTTTTTTTAATTTTTTAACGGAATATTTCCCCTTCTAATCCAATATTCCAGTAGTTGAAAATTAATGAAATAGAAACAATTTGAATAGCCTGAGTAGTAGGGGAATATTTCAATAAAATTGTGCAAACTTTATGTACTAGCATGAAATTTGGTACATGAGTTACTTGAACTACCAAGATAACATATCGATTGAGAACCCAATTTCTAACGACCCAAAAGTAGCCATTTTGATGACGTCACCATTTTCCTACGGTCGAAAATTTGAATCAAAAAAATTCAATTTCATATATACCACTCAAAAGCCCTTTTAAAACTAAGTAGTAGTCGTAAAAAAATTTAAACCTGAAAATTTTTTGTTACTAAGATATGAGGTTTCAAAGATTTTCGAAATCAGGAGGTAAATTTTGATTTTAAAAGCATTTGATATGTTATACAATAAAATTGGAAATTTACATACTAAACTATGAATATATTTGACTTACCGTGTTATTTCTTTAATAAAAAGTTTTATTTTAACAAATGAAACTAAAATTTGTTTTAAATTCCAATCAATTTCAAAAATATAAAAAAAATTACCCCCTGTTTTTTTTAAAAAAAACTATAAAAATTGTTTAAACGCTCAGAATCAAAAATTTTTATTTTGTTAATTCACTGCAAAAGTTTAACTAAGCTTGCTACGTTAATTAGGTAAAATAGAAGTGAGATATGCGTTTTCCACTATTGTTTTGATTGATATAGCACCTTTAGACCTAATTGAGCTAATATTGGAGCAAGGTACCACCAGAGAAGGGAAAAGTTTTCTTTATAATTTTTGTAATCCTTGACCACTATCATTTACGAAACCAAGAGCTAAATGGGCTGAATAGGTGTAATTTGGTCTCCAGGGCCCTCCTTCGCAGTGTATATTTAAGTAAAGGTACCCTGTACTTTTTCAAAAAACATTTTTTCAAATGTTGAAACAAATGGTACAGCTGAATTCAGCTTGAAGAGATGAAGAAAAAGGTATTAAAATATTTTTTTCATATCTGGTTCCCGAGATATTGGTATTTAAAGGTCCAAAATTGGGCCTTTTTTGCCCTTTTCAAACGACCTCAGCACATTGACTACTATTTAGTTTTAAAAGGGCTTTTGAGTGGTATATATGAAATTGAATTTTTTTGATTCAAATTTTCGACCGTAGGAAAATGGTGACGTCATCAAAATGGCTACTTTTGGGTCGTTAGAAATTGGGTTCTCAATCGATATGTTATCTTGGTAGTTCAAGTAACTCATGTACCAAATTTCATGCTAGTACATAAAGTTTGCACAATTTTATTGAAATATTCCCCCACTATTAGATCATATAGCTACAACAGGTTAAAAAATGTTTTTGAAGGCATTTTTGACATCAGAAATGGCCTTTTTTAAACATTTTGAGGCCAAAAAAATGACCAAATGTGTTAAAAAGTCATGGTTTCTGCTGATTTTCCAATAACTAGGCCCATTGGCCTTTTTTAGAGTTTTAACTGCCTTCTACTATGAAATTTCGTTTTTTAGCCTTTGGGACAAAAAAAATAGTTTTTCAGACCCCCAAAGAATTCAGAAATTTGAGTTTTTGTCATATTTTTTGATTCATCTTCATAATTCACTTCTAACAAGCTATCAAACACGTCTGTAACCCTTTTTTACTCAAGATATGACCAAGTGTCCTTGAAAACACTGTTCTAGCCCACTGTGAGGAAGGAGTGTTTTTAATTAGTAGAAAGATATAGAAAGTTACCTTTCGTGAAACTTTCGCACTTGAGCAAAATTAGACTTTATTAGACGCAAATTTTCCGAAATTAGCGAAAAACGCTTCTTCCGCATTACTTTGTTCCTTAAATATCAAATGGGTGTTTTCTAAGTTCCTTTGTACAGTATTCAAGTAACATATTCATCATATTCCTGAAATTACAGACTTTATTATTAACATAAACGGATAAGTAAAGACATTGCCTGTACTGTTTGGAAAAGTAGTAAAAAATCCTTGAACATTCAAAATATTCACCAGACTGTTAAATCAGAGGTTGCTTTCAACAGGAGCTTATAATGTTTTAAACTTTGGCACGGTATAGAATTTTTGTTTCTCCTTATTAAATTAAAAATTTACCTTTAAGTCGGCATAGTTTCAATGTCAGAAGACTAATACAAACATGGGTGAAGACAGAATATGGTTAAAATAAAAACTAAAGACTAAAATATTTTTTTTTCGTCAGTTTTATTTTATACTTGAAGTTGATGAAATCGAACAAAATCGAACCAAGTCGTACACAATCGAAAACAAATCAAACACATCGAATATTGACGAACACGCCAAAATACTCGAATCCCTTGAATATTTACATCTTTTTAATGTTCGATTGGCATTCGATTATCAAATCCAATCAAGATTAAATCATTCAATTTCGTTCGATCGCATTCGATTGAGTTCAATTATCGAATCGTTTGATTGGTTACGCCTGGTGCTGTGGATTTGATCAGAACAAAATGATTTGATCAAATCCTATATTTGTTGATCTACTGTAATACTTAAAGCCAAGCATCCAAACAAAAAAAAGTTTTAGTTTAAAAAGATCCCAAATTCAAAGCTCTTTTTAGAAATGAAAATACCAGAAAATAAAAGAAAAATTACCTTTTCTTTAGCTGTGCAATGTTCTGCTAATTTAACTACAGCAAAGTTTCCTTTGCCTATGGTTTTACCTACATTATAGGCCCCAATTTTGGTCAGTTTTTCTCCAGCTTTGCCAGAAGCGTCAGCCATTTTGTCATCGAGTCGAACTTTTTCATGTCACTAGCCTTCGCGGAAAGTAATATACCAGTTACAGACTGAGGCTATAATATTTGGTATGTCTTTCCCGTATTTATTCGCTACCAATAAATATCATGTACAATTCTATAAAAGTTAAAAATATATAAAAAAATATATAAAAATTAAAACATAAATAAATGAAAAATAATATTTAATATTGCGGCCTTATAAAAGAAAGTGAATTTTTATCAAAGTTTTAGGTGTAACTGAAGGCCGTTTCCTCACGGCAATTATGCATCAAATTTTCAAAAAAAATATCCTTTTTATAACTATGTCAATAAAAAGTAGCAAAAACTAGGAAAAATTGAAAATTTAGCTAAATATTCGTTCTAATGACTCCAGTAGTATCCGGTGAAAATTTGAGCCTATTTCTATGTGTATTTTTGAGATATTTGTTTCGCTAAATAAAAGAAAACAAGAAGCTATTGAGCTTTTACAAATTTGGAAGCCTTTTCACTTTAGATCTGCTGACTTTCATGAGCAAATATTGGGCTGGTCTATCACTACCCTTTGCAATATATTAATTTCAATATAGGTTTACCAAATTATTTCACTTGAATAAGCCCCTTTAAAGGTACAACTTCAAGCGAAATTACTTTTGTGAAACATATATCGAAACTTACGATGATAAAAGAGCAGTTAGGAGTAAATTTCGCCTCCTGATATTGAGTAATCTCGTTATTGACTAATCTCTAAAATTTTTCTCGATTGCTTCTTGATCTATTGTTTAGCGAGTTTTAAATACAAATATTTCAAAAACTTTACATAGAAAGTTGCTCAAATTTGCACAGGATCTACTCAGGAAATGATAATCTTTCAATTCTATTAGTTTCAGTAGGGATTATATTTTTTTGCAAAAATTACTTGAAGTTGTACCTTTAAAAGTACGCCCACATGCCACACATAGAAAATGGGTGAAATTGTTTTTAGATGCTTATGTTTGATAGATCTTTCGATCTTAAATGTTAGTTTTAAAAACTCGCCATGTTTTTAATATTTTTAGCATTTACAATTTCCGTTTCAAATCTATTCGAATAAACTTTACTATTTTCAAAAGCGAGCGACATAAAAAACACATTTCTTATCGGTTAAAAGCATGTTTTAGCTGTAGGTTTTGTGAAAATTTAAGTCAACATAATTTCGGTCTTCCTTTCTTTTTTGGCTTCAAAAATTGAAAATGTTATCCGAAAGATTGAGATCATGCTCTAGTCACCGTGATGAAGCCATTGTTTGATTATGATTGGAAGTGCTACATTTCAAGCATTTAGGTGTACATGGTGTCTGAAATGTAGGATTACTGACAATTCATCGCATGTGCACTATAGCTTATTCCTCCTTCATTTTCATGAAAACAATTTTTTTTCTACGTACGGCTTAGATTGGAAAAACAGTTCACAACTAATGATTAGCTGTCAATAACTTTCTCAATAAAAATATAAAGTGATTAGGAAAACATGTGCTAAATATCTCATTCTGATGTTTAGAAATTAGCCCACAGCAGGACTTTGAATATCCGATTTCATACGCAATAGGTGCATGCAACACTAAGTACTTGCAATTTTTTGTTCAAAAAACGTCACATAGAAAATGACTGAATTTTTTTCCAGATGCTTATGTTTGATAGATCTTTCGATTTAGCCAATAAAAATAGGGGTTAAAAAAAAACATAATAGAATAATAGAATACTTTAATCTGGCTTTAGATCAAATTTTAATCTATCGTAATTTGCATTCTCTAGATGAAGATATTTATGTTATAACTAATACTTATATGCTATGTAGAGAATTCTGTCAAACATTAAATAACTAAACCTGGATCTATCGTTAAAATTATATACTTCTAGATTAAAAGGCGTGATTTAACATATCATAGTCACTTTCTCTGAATTTAGTATATACTTAAGAATTTTTAATAGGTACAGCTTCAACTCATTTTAGCCAAAAAAGTTACCCTGAATAAAACTTTCGGCTTGCGCAACTTTCTATAGATTTAGAAATAGTTGGATTTCAAATTCGGTAAACATGAGAAGCATTTAAACTTACTTATAATCTGCTAAATGCCAGAAAGTGAAATTTACCGCAGCTTTGTTTACTTAGAACTGCTTTATAACATACAAAAAATTTCAATATTGGTTTACCTCCTCATTGAAGTTGTATTTTGAATGAAGCTTGACTTACAGTAGTACAGTGTATAGTATAAACTGAGAGTACTTACAAACTTTGTGTCACAAACTGCTTAATCAGCAAACATTAATAATTAATAATTAATCATAGAGATTAATCAGCAAACATTTTAGCGCTTTAAAAACATTTATATATTAAACCACTAATGAAATTTTTGTAAGAAATCCATTGATCAACTCGGCGTCAACAAGCACTTCAAGGTGAAACACTTTTGCAATTATAAAATGTTATGTATTAGAATAAAATGCTACCATCGTCTCAGTATTATATCCATTTATTTAATATGTAGATGTCACGCACGAACTTGATTTCCAAACTCAGCATCACAATAGTGTTTAATTTTGGTGAAAGCCTTGTCATAAGTAGTAAGTTATAATTCTGCACGTTTCACCTTCTTTCCTTCTCTGAATTACACTTTATATAAATTCCAGATACGATATAATATATTCGTGAATTGCATATTTTTTGAATTAGGACAGCCAACTCGAATAGTCTTTAAATCAAGTTGATTTCCGCAAGTTTTCCAAAATTGCTAAACAATAACAATCTAAAAATAGTGGAGCTTTTCAATCACTTTGTCTTTAAAAAGCAGCCGACAAAAATTTTCAAATTTCGTAGGAGGCTTTGTAACTGTTCTAGAACAGATTATTTTTCAAAGGAAGCGCAAAACTAAAATGGAACAGCTCTATTTCATAGGTAGCAGAAATTTACCCACAGAACAGATATTGTTTCAAAGGCGGTACTTCTTTAGACAGTTTCTCCCTAACTATTTCAAAGGAACATCTAATTTAGCTCTTAGAACATCCAGTATTTAAAAGGAAGTTTAAGCTGTTCTAGAACACATCCTTTTTCATAGTAACCTCAAAGGGGTATTATTTCAAAGGGGCTGGTTTCAGAAACATCCTGTAACCCAAAGGCTTTCAAAGGAGCGCAAGTGCTTAAAACACCTGCTTCTTAGAACACCTCTGTTGGCTGCTTTCGGTCTTTGTTCTGCTAAATCATATTTTGGGGTGACCAGGCTCCAACTACTCTTTATAAAAAATTCAATATTGTTTCAAGAAAGCCTTCATCGTTAAAGAAAGCCTTCAGCGCTAAAGAAGTCTTTCCTTTAGCGAGTATTTTAAATTAATAATTATAATAACAATAAAACTTTTTTACAAACTGTTAGACTAGATGTTAGACTAAAGCTGGAAAGAGCTCTTTGTGAGCTTTCTTTGCTGCTAAAAGTAGAGAAACCCATTTTTTTTAAAAAAATATAGTCGAAGGTCGTTTGATTTACTGCACGGGAATATCTGAGAGAGCTGAGAATTTCCTTCCTTCTTCCATTAGCGTAACACATATTCGAAGAAACGACTATATATAGTCTAATCTTTGTGAAATGTCATAAACGGAGTGCCATTAATAATTATCAGATTTTGAGCTGTACGGCGCCCGGTTGTTTCCGCGTAAGTAGAAGCAATCGGACGATTTTAAACATGGATAAGTTCCCCATAAACAATATTAAATTAATAATAAACAGGATAACCAAAAGCGAATACATTTTCAATAACACATACTATATATTTGACCTAAACTTCCATAGGTCATCATCAGAGTTAAACAAGAATTTTTTTTAAAAAATATCTGTTTACACAGAACTCATTTAAAACTTCTGGTTATTCTGTTTACTAGACTAGAGTCCCTCTTTCCGCTTTTTATTTTCGCCGATTCCCAGGAAAAGTCAAATATAACAAGGGATGGATTACCAGTGGACTACCCGTATAATATTTTTCAAAAAAATTGAAAAGAAAATGCCAATAAAAGAATTACCAAATTTGACCTTTTGAACCTAAAATACTTTTCTAAAATATCTGGTTTTGACCCTTTTCTTCTTTAACTAACTGACACTAACTTCATGCAACAAATCAGAGAAAATTGATGAACGGTTCCTCAGATAGATGGGTTACATAGAAAATTTTGACCTTTTGACCCCAGTTACCAGAATTTTCGGAATCTTGACATCTATGTCAGTTTATACCTTATACTTGTCTATAACTTTGTACAAAAAATAAAAAAAACATGGCGAGCAGATCTTGAGATATATTTAAAAAAGACCAATTTCGGGCCAACTTTGACCTTTTGACCCTGTTTCCATGGAAACGAGAATTTTTCTATAAAATCTGACTCCATCACTTTTCTACATTTATGACCCTTTAACTTCATTTAAAAAATCAGAGAAAACTGATGAACGGTTCCAGAGATAGCTGGGTCACGTAGTAAATTTTGGCCTTTTGACCCCAGTTACGCGCAAATAAGAACTTTCTGAATCATCACACTTATCTCAGTTTATACCTTATACTTGTCTCTAACTTTGTACAAAATATTAAAAAAATCTGATGAACGGATCTTGAGATATTTAAAAAGACCAATTTTGGCACAAATTTGACCTTTTGACCCTGTTTCTATGGAAACGAGATTTTTTCTAAAGAATTCGGTTCGGTCACTTTATAACATTTATGGATGTCTAACATCATGCAAAAAATCAGAAAAAACTAATGAGCCTATTTTGAGAAAACGCAATAACTAACGTACGAACGTACGAACGAACCTGAATTTATAGGACTCCGTCGGCAAAGCCGGGAGTCCAAAAAAGGAGCAAATCTAGTCTTTCTGTTTACCAATATTAAAAAAGCTTAAAATTGCGTATTTCCTGTGGTTTCCTGTGGTGGTTACTACCGATAAATGGAGAAAGAAACGAAGGTAATGTAATGCATAACAAACATTGCTCATGCCTAGGTTGATACATGACACAAAAAGGAAGGTTTGAAGAAATACAATCGATTTCTGTAGTTACTATTTACGTAATAAGTTGATTCATATATCTGATATATGTAATAAATATTCATAATTTAAAAAATAAATACATGCTTTCGATCAGACTAAGCCGAAAGAACCTTCTAATTTCCAAGTATTGCCAAGGAAAGGCAGTTTCTAATTATCTAATTTCTAACAGTGAAATCCTCAAATACTTTCACAGTTATCTTAAAATCTATTACGTTACTAGGGACAAAGTTTTCTGCCATTTTGTTTAAAATATGACAATGATTGAATATTGAAATTATAAGTATTTCTTAATTGTTTTTACGAAACGCCAAAATCTGAAGGAGGGGGTATTCCAAAAAACTGGTAACCCCTAGTTGGATGAGGTTGCAATGTTGGAAAGTAGCCAAGTTCAGGTATATGTTGCATTGCATTTCGAATAATATCACTAGTAGTAAAATTTCGCAGCAACGGATGTTGATGAGGAGGTTGCATAGTAACGGGTAGTTGTGGGAAATGATGTTGAGGTGGACATGGCGGTGGTGGTAATTGCACCACTAAATCTTCAGGACGTGTTACAATTCGTTCAGCTCTTTGTCGTACACGCTTTGGCTTACATTCTGTTGTGTTGACATTGTTTTCATTATGTAACTTATCAACATGTACTTTCATGTTAAATTTCGTTCCAAATAATTTGCTGCATATTTCACATTTAAACCGTTTAATACCTAAATGAGTAGTACGCTCGTGGTTTTTTAATGTGGTCGATCGTTGAAATGATTTATCACAAACTTGACATTTAAACTTTGAACTTTGACCACCTAAATGTATAAACATATGTTCGCGTAATTCGTATTGATATGCAAACGATTTCGGACACTCTTGACATTGTATTTTTCTTTCTTTATGTTTCTTATGAAGATGGGCATTCATATTGGAATAGTGATTGAAACTTTTATCACAATGTTCACATTTATATTTCAACTTTTCACCGTTTGAATCGACATTGGATTTTCGTTGGAAACTGTCACCAGGCCAACTATAATGAAATTGCATATGTCTATCCACTTGGGCTTGATTTGTAAATGGACGTTGACATACTGTGCATTCAACTTTTCGTTCTTGATGAGTAAGCAAATGTTTGTTTAAAGCGCCTTTATCTTTATAAGCTTTCTTACAAAAGTCACAATTAAAAGGTCGGTTATCACTGTGTGCTTTCATGTGCTCTTTCAAATTATATCTAAAAAAAAAATTACATTTTTAATTCAACTCTAACAGAACACGAAAAGAAGATTGGGACCAATGATAATGGCCGCTATAATACACCAATTCAACATCGTTAACTTTAGCAACCTAATCAATTCTGTCCCCCCTAAACTATTTCCATTTTACTTGTTTACCAAATTGCCTAGAGAAATATTTAATGAATTGTTTATTGTTATAAAATATTTTTATAAAAAAGACTTGGAATAGTTTAGGGTACGGGTTGCTAATATTTCTATTTATAGTATCATGTTGAATTGGTGTATCATATACGCGAATATCTCAAGAACGTTAATACTAACGCAACAAACAATACCATTTTTCAATAGCTTTGAAAAGAGACCTATCTGTTGTACCAGTTCGATTCGACTAAAAATATCGTAACCACTCGCTAATGTCATTTTAAAATAGTGAAAAATGCCTAGTTTTGGTCCTTTAAAAGCTAATATCTTGAGAACCACCAGATATGTAAAAACTACTTCTGATACCTTTTTCTTCATCTGCTTTTCGAGCTACCCCTCTGAACCGCATTAGTATTACAATGGTTTTAAACAATAAGCATAAAGCTTATAGGAAGCCTTACTGCATGCTAGTTAACAAACAAGACTTACTTTCCAATAAACTTCTTTTGACATATGGTGCACTCAAACTTCTTTTCCATATTATGTTTTCTCATATGACCTCTCATATTATTTCGAAACTTAAATTTCTTGTTACAGATGGGACAAGAGTAGTTATAGGATTCATTATGCTTGTCCATATGATGTTTCAGAAAATGTGTACTTTTGAAAGTTTTCATACACTTTAAACATGTATGATTGTTATTATGCGTCAATAAATGTTTCATCAGATTCTGTTCAGTTGATAATTCTTTATCGCAAACCATACATTTTAAATTGGGTGGTTTAATTGGCTTAGTCGATTTTTTAGCTTTTCTTTTGACTGTTGATTTTGATGTTATTTTTGTTGGTGTTGCTGTCTCCTCTTCAGTTGTCTCACCAGTAGATATTGAACTATGGGAGCGATTTGGATCAATAAGTGTTGACACAGTCTTTGAGATTGTTGATTCTATAGATCGGAAGAAGACATTAAAACTTATATCAAACTTATATCATTGACAAGGATGTAACAGATTTTATTTATCCATAATGTATTAAGAAGCATCGAGTAACTGTTTAAATATACATGTTTTTATAAAACTACGAATTTTCCTTGGTACCTATTGAAATCTATGCAAAGGCGCAAAAACTCTCATTGCTAGTTAACTCAATTAAAATTTTGAGCAACTACACAAATATCTATGAAAAACTTAATAAAAACACGCAAATTTTTTGTTACTCTAGGTTGTTGATCGAAACTTTAGCTGAGTTAATTAATAACAAGAGTGCCAATATCAAACTATGGTATATTAAAAGGTTGCGAACGCTTTTAATTTTTTTGTTTTTGGAAAGAGAATAAAATTAGATTCGACATTTTTTTTATTTCACATCAAAATTGGGAGTTCATAATTTTACAAAAATGCTCATCAATCCTAAATGAATCAAAATTTTGATGTGAAATAAACAAGGAATCAATTACTAATGGACCCCCGGAATTTTTTTAATAACTCTTTATTCAGAAAGTGTTTATGAGAGCAATGCAATATGAATATTAGCTATATTATTAAATTCAATCTTTCATTCAATCTTGGGTAACTTTTAACCTTGTTTCCATGACATTTCTACATTTATGATGAATAAACTCTATGCAAAGAATCTGAAAATCTAATGAGACCTAGGAGTTACAGACAAACTGAAGGTGAAAATTAGATCTTTTGATATTTTAAAGGAACAGAAGGTTTTGGTGACATGAAATCTATGTCACTATCTATATTTATGTTTTAACTTCACACAAAAAACAGAAAAAAATAATGAGCGGTTCCTGATATCTGGGTGTTACAAACAAACTGACGGTAAAGATTTGACCTTTTGACCACTATTTTGAAGGAACAAAAGTTTTCGGTAACATGACAACTATGTCAGTTTTGAAGATATATTACCCTTTAACTTTGTGCAAAATATTAAAAAAATCTAATGATCGGATTTCGAGATATTCAAAAAAATGTAATTTTTTGGTCCAGATTTGACCTTTTGACCCTGTTTCCATGACAACAAGAGATTTCTAAAAAAATCGGGCTTCGACACTTACCTACATTTATGTTTTAACTTCATGCAAAAAATCAGAAAAACTAACGAGCGGTTTATGAGATCTGAGTGTTACGGACAGACGAACGGAAGGACGGATGAACAGAGCTGAATTTATAGGACCCCTTCGGTGAAACCGGGGGTCCAAAAATTGGTAAATACAATTTTATCCTCTTTCCTAATGACCAATTTTTTTTAAAGTGTTCACAACCTTTAAAGTAAATCTGCAGTGTAGTATAACCGTGTCAGCATTTTTAATGGAAAAATAGATTACAAAAGCTGTGCAAGAAAATCATAAATTTTTTAAATGAAACTACGTTATTAGTTCCGCATGAATAATACCATTGGAATGGAATGGAATTGCAGATTTATCTCACTATCATTTCCGCAAAAAGTCCATCTAATTTATTTCAAAATACTAACCTTTGCTTTTCACAAATTTCACAATATTTTTCAGCTTTGTTTTATTTTTAATTTTAGATCTTTTATTTGATTTTGCATCTACACTTTGTCTTGGTGGTCTTGCTTTTCTCTTGACAGCTCCTTTCTTAGATTCCAGTTGATCATTCAAAGCATCTATCTTAATTGTAGCTGGGTCATCTGTGACATCATCAGAATCAGTAACTGTAACATCAAGGTCCTCCTCAGTTTTTACTCTTGTTTTTTCAATGTTTTCTTTAGATTTGGTTTTTAACTTTTCATCATTACATGGAAGATTAATTTCAGGAGTAGGTGTTTCTTCAGAAATAGCAGATGTTTCCTTGCATTCAAACTGTATAGATGTTTCAATATTTGACTGTTCATTACTCAACAGCTCAATATTAGGTGATTCATTACATTCCACAGTAGCAGTTGATGAACAGGAAACCACTTCCCTAACAATAGTTTTCTTTAGAAAGAAAAAAAAAGAAAATTCTCAAATTACCTTCTAACTTTACAGGAATCTAATGTTTTAATGACTTTAGGGAATTACACTGATACCAAATCAACAGATGGGCGTAAACATTACTGGTAAATATTAATGCTAAGGTTTAAGTTTCGTTAAATTTTAGTGTACGATTCAAAGAAAGTTAATATAAAGACTGTGTAGATAATGTATGGACTACATAATTTTAACTCACCCCCATAAGTTGGTTATGAGCAGCAACATATTGAGCATTTAATTGTGGTGGCGGTGGTGGAGGTGGAATGAGGTGATGCATTGTATATCGAAAATCCATGTTGTGTGTACTAGCATTCATGAATCCACCAACAACATCTGAAAATCTGGTATTTCCATCACATGTTGATGGAATGTAAATCTCCATTTTTTACCTAAAAAAAGAAATTACTTCATTGATGACTTATTAAATTTACTTAAATCAGAATCAAGTCAAGAATCAAAGGGAGTTTCGTGACATTTTATCTTGTTTAGTTCAAGCTCTTACTGAGGATGAAAAATGTGGATTACAAAATTTCTGAAATATTTTAAGAAATTCTGATTAATTTCTGCATAAAATAAAAAAAGAACGAGAATTCCTGGGTTACTAGATAAACTTATCATCAATTTTTCAAGAGGAAATTTCCTGGTACCAAAATACCTAAAAGCATTTTTTAAAAATGTCACACAATTTTGTGCTATGATCTCAAATTGTTTTACTTTCTTTAAAAATTGAACGGACATTTTGGGATATTGCTACTGTAGAAAATGAATTTGCAACATAAATGTCCTAAAAACATCTAAGGAATTATAGCCTTATTTATGAGCACCTGAGTAAGTAAGATTCGACAACTCAACCTCATTTCTTGGATATTTGTTGATAGTAAGCTTTGATATTTTACTTGGTTGACTAACAAATAGTCTGTGACTATATTTCCCGAAGGGACCAAGGCCGATGTTACCTACTGGGTTCTGAAGTATTCAAGGCTCCCATCTGTGCCACTGTGTTCAGAGAGTTTGAACCAACTGCGGTTCTGAGTAAGTAAGTAAGTAAGTTTTGATATTTTACTTGGTTGACCGACACAAGCCTAAGCCTTATTTCTAGAAGGGACCA
>JAYJMI010216636.1:0-18344 GCA_036873855.1 Sarsia tubulosa
GAATTTTTGTCAAAAATCTGGCTCCGTCAGTTTTCAGTATTTATGGATGCCTACTTTCATGCAAAAAATCAGAAAAAACTGATGAACCAATTCTGAGAAAACGTAATAACTAACGAACGTACGTACGTACGAGACTGAATTTATAGGACTCTTCCGGCAAAGCCGCGAGTCCAAAAAACCATCGTTACTTGACCACATACACAAAACCCTTTGTTACTTAACCAAATTGAAAAACCCTTTGTTACTTGACCACATACACAAAACCCTTTTTTACTTGACCAAATACAAAAACCCTTTGTTACTTGACCAAACACAAAACCCCTTTGTTACTTGACCACATTATGACTCGCAAAGGATGGAATGAAACTTATGACTCACAAAGGATGGAAAGAAACTTATGACTCACAAAGGATTGAAAGAAACTTATGACTCACAAGGGATGAAATGAAACTTATGGCTCACAAAGGATGGAAAGAAACTTATGACTCACAAGGGATAGAAAGAAACTTATGACTCACAAGGGATAGAATGAAACTTATGACTCACAAGGGATGGAATGAAACTTATGGCTCACAAAGGATGGAAAGAAACTTATGACTCACAAGGGATAGAATGAAACTTATGAATCACAAGGGATAGAATGAAACTTATGACTCACAAGGGATAGAATGAAACTTATGACTCACAAAGGATGGAATGGAACTTATGACTCACAAAGGATGGAATGAAGCCAATAGCTCACAAGGGATGGAAGGAAAACGATCTTACAAGGGAATGTTTAGGAGCAATTTGGCTAAAGCTAAGGATCCAATTCAAGATTCAATATAATTTTTTCGGCGAAGACAAGAGTCCATAAATGGTGTCATTCGAGTTTAAAACTCCTTCTTGTTTTCTAGAATATGAACTGACGACTTGTATTAAACAAAATAATTATACCTTTTGTGTGAAATTGTGATCATCATAGCGTGACTGCGATCTTCTTTTTAAAGTATTTAATATTCGTTTCGACCAACTATGTTTCTTTTGTATGCAGGTTTGTATAGCTTGCTCACGTTTTGTAACCCCTTGTAAACGTTTACAGTTACAATGCTTTTCCACTGGTGGCTCACAGTGTAGCCCTTTTAAACTTATCGTTTCTGTCGAACAGTTATTATCTTTCGAAAGTTTGAAGCTTAGAGAAGAAGTCATGTTTTAAATGTGATTGTTGTTTTACCTTTCTATCTACATTTTACTTTAAGTAACACCAATCTTTATTTCCAACTGTTATTCTTTTTTGAATAATATTAAAAGTTCTACAATTAAAGCAACAATAAAATATAACAAAACTATGAACACTAAAAACAACATTAAAAAAAAAAAATAATTATATATTTTCAGTATATTCTAATAACACTTTCATCAAAAAAATTTCAACGTTTGATGGAACGCCTATGGTTTCCACTAAACAACTAACTAAGTAACTAACTAACTAACCGACCTTATTACTTAAAAGTTGTGTCAACTTCCAGGAAATGTAGCTAGAATTGAAGGCAACTAAATTAGAATTCAGAATCTTTTTATTTCATCTAAAAAATCTTGTCTGGATGAAAAGGTATTTGTGATTCAAACAAAAACAGAACAAAGTATTCAAAGAAATCAACAAACCCTAATTTTCTTCCACTTTTTAATTCGATGCTGACATGACAATTAAAGATAGATTAAGTTAAAAACAGCAACAAAAAACTAAG
Organism: Sarsia tubulosa; assembly: GCA_036873855.1. Lineage (NCBI taxonomy): Eukaryota > Metazoa > Cnidaria > Hydrozoa > Anthoathecata > Corynidae > Sarsia > Sarsia tubulosa. Next base: position 1,728 of record JAYJMI010216636.1, read on the forward strand.
AATATAAAATTGTCTATAAATGGAAAAATGGGATGTAAATAAGAATAATTCTAAAATCATAAAAAATTATAAAAAAACAGGTAAAGAGGGAAGGGTGGCAGCAGGGATGCCACAAAACAAGCCAACAAACCAGATTTACATTGTGGTCCCTATTGGAGACACTCTATTGGAAGAGGACTCCAAAATCAAGGGGAAGGCTTTTTAAAATGATACCTTATTTTGTACTTTTACTTTGCTTTATATCACAACTCATTTTGTTCCACAGTACAGGAGCTGTGTAAAACAAAGCTTTCTTACCAAAATTTGTTTTAATAGAAGGCTACCTATTAAGTTATAAAAATGAGTTTCTAGCACTAATGTTTATGTTTTCTAGATTTTCAAATAGTTCTCAAATCAATAAGGAGTCATTAGCAAAATAATTGAAGACATAGACACTTGAATGATATCTGCTTTACTCTGTCACAAACAAGAAAAACTCACTGCTTGACTCCCAGTAATTATTTTGAAAACATAATGAATGATTCTTTATTAGATTAAAGACATAATGTCTATTTTTAGCGCAAATTTGTCTTGCTTTCCCAAAAAATAACTTTTAAAAAAAATATAGGAATAGTGTCATTCTTTACATTGTAAAAATCTAGAAAAATCTAATGAACAGATCTTGAGATATAGGTTAAAATACCCATTTTGGTCCAAACTACAATCACGGTCATAATAGACAAATGTGCCATTTCAACAAAAATCCTAATTTCTGACTAAACTCAGATACATAATTTCTAAGGTTTTTTGCCTTTAATTGGGAAAACAAAGGTTTCCAAGTGGAGACTGGGCACTAGGCTCCTGTTCCAAGTGGTTACGACTTTTTCACTTAATTCCTAGACTCCCAAGGTCCTTAAGTCTTAAGTCACACTCGCCAATTGTCCGAGCCAATCATTTTCAATTTTATCAATGATCAAATCGTTATTTAATGCTTGTGGTGAAATGAAAGAAATCTTAAAATAGGAAAAGGTCCACGCCTGCTACGACCATGATTGTAGCCCTAAGTCTTATCTCTTACAGTATGTAAAAAACTAGAAAAATCTGATGATCCACATTTGACCTTTTGATCTTTTCTTAAACTTTTCTTAAAAGTATCCAGAGTCCAAAAATGACAAATAGAAAATTAGGGAGCTCGTAACTAGTTGTTAGTCCGTTTTCCTACAAAAAAAGAGATTGGAAAAAACCAAAAAAAACAGTAAAACTGTGAAAATATGTGTAGGGCCCGGTAATTAATTACTGGCATGTTTCAAAACAAAGAGTAACAAATTACAGGTAAAGCTAATCTATCTTTTTTTAATAGTTTACCCTAGTCTATTCTACCCAACTTCTATTTTTATTTTAATACTATAGAAGCCATGATAATCATTCCAACTTAAATTTGCTTAACTAACATTTTTACATAACATAATTTTGTATAAACAAATCAAATGTAATAAGCTGTCATCACTTATGAACTGAGGGAAACTACAAATAATAATGCAAAAGTTATAGAAGCCCATCAAAAATACTATTAAAAGTAAAGTCCATGGTCATAAACTAATCAAATTAAATTATTCCAAAAACATGTTAAAAAAAAATTAAAGAAAATTTCAACGATTTAAGAAAATCAATATTTTTTTCTGTCAAACCTTTCAAGTAAAAATATTTAATAATAAATGAATATGAAATAAATTTTAAATAAGCCAACGATTGATATTAAAGCAAAAAATGTATGACGTCACTTTGAAACAAAAAAAGTCAATGTTTTTAAAACATTTTTTTAAAATAATTGTAATTTCATTATTTTTTCATTTTAAAAACTAAAATTTTGAATATTTTTTTTCAAATACTGCACATGATAGCTTAAGGCTATACGAATCAATGCTTTCTGTACCAATGAACAAGAGTTAGTTGGTATATTGCAAATGAATAGCAAGTTGCTTTGGCAAAGAAGAAAAAGCCGTTGCAAGTGCTAACTTTACATAGAATGATAAACTATAACTCCAGCCAAGAATAAATAAATTAAACCACGCTAATATTGAAACTTTTGATACTTTCTTTAGAAAACACTAAACTTTAAAGAATCATATAACCTGCAAACTATACTGTATGATGGAAGTTACTACAAATTTTCCATGTTTTTTCATATCAAATAATTTTCTTGTACACAAGCTGAGTATTAATAGCTCCATGGTAATATTGCATGATTTATATGTAGAACTAATTTGATAAACAAGAAAACCTAGAGAGATAAAATCTAAGAAATTTATTTTAACTTAATTCTATAGCCAAAGAATATAAAAAAGCCTGAAATTTCTATAATTGAAAAAGAGTATTGATCAGGATATGCATGTCAAGCAAAGAAAACCCAAATAAACTCAGTATCTACCATTTACTTTCTTTATTTTCTTATTTTAGTTTCAGGCTTTGAATAATTTAAATAATATATACCAACAATTAAATAGCTTTTTCTAAAAACTAGTTCCTTCGATTTTGTTTTAGTGTGTTTTTTATATGAGTAACATTTAAAATAACATAAAGTAACAATGCTCGTTCCACCTGCTTTCAGAATTTCAATTCTCTTCAACTCAAGTGACACTCTCAAAACATTTTCATTTTAGATTTTTTCACTCTAGCATCTAGTTTTTAATTTTTTACTGTCTGTTCCCATACTAGTTGTAGAACTGCATAATATCATTTTCTTCATCATAGCAATGTGATTATGAATTGTATATAACTACAACATTTCCAAAAATGCTTGAAACATTTAAAATCATTTTAGAAGTGTAATAGGTTTATGACAATAATATACAAGCGTTAAGAAGCATGACAAGAATTATAAGAACTACATTTACAAGAAAGAATAAATACAAAAGATAAATGTTTGCCATGTGCCTTATAACTTGCTATTTAATTTATCAAAGAAATAATAGGTAGCTAGACTACGCATTTTATCAATCATATAAAAAGTAGGTATTAGAATATTTAACTACTTATGTAAAATATATGAGAGTCATGAATCTTAAAAACAAATTCGTTTTTGTACTACGTCATTTGAATGAAACATAATCCTACAAGAGAGTTATTACTAAAAACTTGCATTATAACAAACTAAAAGTAAGAACTTAGAAACTGTCGAGATTCACTTCTATGCTTTGCTTGTTGTTTTCCAAAACTAAAGTAAAATATGATCATCAGCTTTCTTTGTATACTATTTTTGTTTTCTTTTACAAAGTAACGATTCTTAAGAAATAGACTGTGCAATTCTCAAAACTTTTGCTAAAAGTAGAGGAAACGTAAAAAGCTGTGTAAAAAAACAGTTGAAACTCGGTGAGCTGTAGAATAATTTACTTAGGTTAAAGCATAATGAAATCACATGCTTAGTGGGAAATAAACATGATTGTTATGTGTCTCTGCATATGTATGCAAGTAACGGTTTCCCACATTGTCTTATGTTTGTGTGACCACTCTCCCTCAATTGTACACGCTGTCTTAGGTTTGTGTGACCACTCTCACCTTATTGTACACACTGTCTTAGGTTTGTGTGACCACTCTCACTCTATTGTACACACTGTCTTATGGCTGTGTGACCACTCTCTTTCTATTATACACACTGTCTTATGGTTGTGTGACCACTCTCCCTCTATTGTCCCTCTATTGAACACACCACTCTCACTCTGTTATAAACACTGTCTTACATACGGTTAAATACACAATCTTGTTCACCTAAAGTTTAAACTTCGTGTTTTGAAAAACGAAAAAAAGTTTAGATGTGGAGGGTTTCTGTGTTTAATAACCACCTTATGTTTGTGTGACTACTCTCCACTCTATTGTACACAAACCTACTGTAGTTTAAATATTCCAAATTACATAAATTAAAAACTATGATTTCTACTATGTGTAAAACATTCATTCAATCTTTATAATTTCAACATTTAGTCTAAAACCGTTAGCTACTAAAGAATTGATAAAAACAGTAATTAAAAATCTTTGAAATCTGATTTCGAGATTATAATTAATGTTTGAGCTAAGTAAAAATGATCAAGTATTAGCATGGGTATCACACTTCATATAAAATCAAGGGACCCACACACCACTTCTGATGAAAGGGGACCCACACTTCTGATGAAAATGACTCACACTTCTTATGAAAGGAGAGCCACACTTCTGATGAAAGGGGACCCAAACTTTTTATGAAAGGGGACCCACACTTATGATGGAAGGGGACCCACACTTCTCATGAAAGGGGGCCCAAACTTCTTATGAAAGGGGACCCACACTTATGATGGAAGGGGACCCACACTTCTCATGAAAGGGGACTTAACCTTCTTATGAAAGGGGACCCAAACTTCTTATGAAAGGGGGACCAAACTTCTCATAAAAAGGGACCCAAACTTTTTATATAAGGGGACCCACACTTATGATGGAAGGGGACCCACACTTCTCATGAAAGGGGGCCCAAACTTCTTATCAAAGGGGGCCCAAACTTCTCATGAAAGGGGACCCACACTTCTTATGAAAGGGGGACCTACACTTCTTATGAAAGGGGACCCAAACTTCTCATGAAAGGGGACCCACACTTATGATGGAAGGGGACCTATGTTTAATGTTCTATTGTAGATGTAGAGGTAGGGGTACTGAATGTTTGAATGGTTGAATGTTTGGCCTGTTTGGAGTTGTTGATGATAATTGTGAAACACTTTGAACTTAATTCCATAATCGGAGATTCGTGGACAATATTTTGCACTATTTTTTTTATACTATATTTTTCTCCATATCTTTTTTCAGTACTTCAAATTCAAAAGTATAAACTATTCTACCAAACAACAATTGCATAGGTTCAACTATCTTTAAACAGTATGTTTTATGTGTATGCACGTGATTTGCACTTAGTCTTAGTTCATAAAACTGAAGAAGACACACAACCACTAAAGAAGAAATATGTGGAGATATTTTAGGTAAACCCAAATCTTATCGTTGATGTAACTTTGTATATTTGTTTCGAGAGCCATCACTATTCGGCCTGTTTTACTATTCGGGCCTGACAGAGCCATATATTTGGACACAGAGTATGATCTCTGAAGAACAAAGTTCTTTATTTAACCGCTAACAAAAATAGTAGTGCTCAAATATTTTTTGGTTGCACAATATAATTTAATGTAAAATCTTTGCAATCCTCTAGTTCTAAATAATGATTTTATTCTCTGTGGATCTCGAAGTTTTAAATAATGCTTATAATTCTCTGTGGAGGTCGAAGTTCTAAATAATGCTTATAATTCTCTGTGGAGGTCGAAGTTCTAAATAATGCTTATAATTCTCTGTGGAGGTCGAAGTTCTAAATTATGCTTATTCTGTGGAGGTCGAATAATAACAAAAGTTCATCTCATGATAATCCAATTAATAAGATGAATAGATAAAAGTGAACAATTAAAACGGAATGATCTTGTTGCTTAGTGATCAGTCATAAAAACAAACAAAGTAATTAGTGATTGAAAAGAAATCATCTTTTATTTTACATCAATGATTTCATGGCATATAGCAATTATCCGAAAAAATTGCATCATCTAGAAAAAAAAAATTCAGCAACCGTTTGATATCAGGCCCTTCAATGGCTTACTGAATATTCTGAGCTCTGACGTTTCTTAAAAAGCATTGCAATGTTATCGAATTTTAAAATCATTCTATATCCTACAATGTTACGCACACATACAAAGATGACACAACTATTCAAAACTTACATTATACAAAAGACATTAACAATAAACACAGTAAATAAAAGAATCTCTAAAAATTCTTTAAAACTTCCCTAAACCTTCCGAAGTGCTAAACTATCTTGTAATACATTCGATATATATAGCCATAGACCACCAAGTTCTTTTTTACATAGCAATTTTAGCAATGTTGCAAACATACCACTGAGGGTTATATAAATTAAATCCTCTAAAACTTCATTGAGCATCATGAAAAATGTTTTTTAAATGTTCCACCTGTTTCAATCAATTATCATAAGACTAGTACAATAAAATAAACCATAGTAGTGTTTCATGTCTCTATTATTTCTTATAATCTAAGTTAATAGAAACTAAACTAGAACTTTTTTTGATATCCCAATATCCCAGAATTTAATTTAAAGTAATTATATTTTTCATTCAAGGAGATTTAAAAGAAAAGCTTTTACATTTGGCCAAAATCACTTTTATGGACCTTTGTACCTTAGGCTGTCCTAAATAACTTGTTTGTTTCCCACACACTTTCAAACTTTTTTGGGTCATACACAGTCTTTGTTTGAAACAAAATATACTTGAAAAAATCGCTGGTATACAATAAATATCAGAAAACTGTCAAAACAAGGTAGAAGCCAGTCTGATGGAAACGAATACAATAACAATATAAAAGTTAAATAATAATAGTAATAAAAAAAAATACTACAATAGTATCACCTTACAACAAAGAGTATTACAATTATTATGGAGTATTATTATTGACTTGATTCTCTAACATATGTGGCTTTAATGGTGCATGTTCATAACAAAGGTATTAAGAGAGATCTAGATATAGCACTTTTTGAGTACTGGCGCTGAGCACGTAAAACTTGGTTCAACCATCATAGAAATCAAGGTGCTCAACATTTATTTTTGTGAAATATAAAAAAAGTAGGAGCTCAACATTTAATTTTCGCTAAATAGAGATCTGTTATTAGTGATCGTTAATTTAAAAATTATTAAAAAAAAGTCTACAATAAGGCTACAAGTAACTTCAAGTGAAGGACTTTTATTTTGCAACCAATATAAATCCAACCAATAAATCAATAGGATTATTTTTGAATAACAATATAAAAAAAGAGGGAAAAAGAATCACAGTAATAACAATTTTCAATTTTCAAAACTAATGAAAATTTTGAACAATAATTCAACAATTTGTTTTCATAACAGGGTGTTAGAGTTAACCATTGATTTGTTACAATAACAATTATACTTCTAAATTTTAACAGTCAAAATACTAGAAAACATTTTAAGAGTTTTTAAGCTTGCTAAATCCAATATGAATTAATTATTGATTTTAGTTCTATTGAATAGAAATATCTTCCCCCCACTTTTAAACATTCAAATCAAAACAAATTTGCAAATTTTGTAGAAATTGATTTAAGTTACATAAGTTGAAGAGAGTGCAGTATTATTCAGAATGACTATAATGTACAATCAAAAGAACAGTAAATACAATGAACCTTTGAAAATGTCCGCCAGAGCAAAATGCAACTTTTCTTATGGAGCATTTCTGATTTTACGAGAGCGCCTGTGAGAGTGGGAGCAAATGTTCTCTCTTAACAGAGAAGCCTGTACATAAAAAGATTAAAACTTATCTACAGCAGTAAGTCTTTCCATTTGAATAACTCTTAAAGAGTAATAAGAAACCATATTAAAATCTTTTTCATATGATTTCATTCATCTTTTCTTATTAAAAGACTAATTTTAGAACAATAATTTGAATCTAACCTTAGCTTGCATTCCAAGTGCTGGCAATGACTTCCTTCTTGTTTTGACAGGTGTTGCTTTATTAGCATTTTGGTTGAACGTAGGTATCTCGATACTTGAAGCTCTTCGACGACGAATAACTGAAATTGTACTCATCTCGTAATTTTCTTTTACGTCATTTCTTAAAAACTGATCATTTTTAAATCTTGGAATTTCTAAGTATGGTAATGTTGATAATAATAATCCTAAATAAAAAAGAGAATAACCATTAACATTGATTACTCAGATATTGTTGAAAGGAAACTTTTCTGGAAAGTTACCATGGCCCTAATAAAACACTAACTACATATTTTTGAAACTCCAGGTACCATAGAACATTTTAGTATAGGTTTGGATTTGTACCCAATACACAGGATTGGTTCCTCCACTACTAGCCATCCAACAACAATATTTTAAATTATTTTACCATCACATAGAAATACGGTAACCCTAATTTGTAAACAGTTTTAATAAATAACTGCTAACAAATAAGAAAGAGCATTCATAATCTTTCCATTCAGTGGAAAATTTATGTTAAAATCTTTCTTCTGCCAAAGAAATGACATATTTTGCAAGACAAATGATTTTTAAAAAAAACTTAGTAAATCTATGGTTCAGTGACACATATTATAATGACATCAGCTAAAAAAAACTTTACTAATTTGTTATTATCAGTAGTATTATATATATCACGAAAAAATTCATGATACTTTTATAGTTTCTGAGATCTCAAGGAGAGGAGGATCCATCCATCCAGTGAAATTAATCATCAAACAGCCTGGTATGGTTAGGGTTAACTGACGTACTATACAATAATTTATCAAATTTTTTAATACAATAAAATATTCGTGATTTGAAAATACTCTATGCTCCCTTGCCCCAATGCTACTTCAAGTCATTTAGAGCACTCTATGCTCCCTTGCCCCAATGCTACTTCAAGTCATTTAGAGCAAATAAATGTCCGATAAACTTTTGTTTGTTTAACAATGCTTCTAATTTTTTTTTTATTAAAACTTGCATAGAACTAAACTAAACATAACTAAGGAATCGAAATGACGTTTCGATAATGTATGTCCATTTTAACTAAAACAAATACATTGAAAATTTAATTAATAACTTACTGCAACCTTATGACATTACTTTTATGAACTTTGTATTTCAGAAATTTGTGAAAATTTAAAATGTTCAGCTACGGCAGGATTGTACAAAACTGTGTTGTCATCAAGTGTATGATTATATGGAAATATACCAACTTCCATAAGTTTAGATTCACTTCACTTTTAAAACTTTACATGGTCATGTATAATTTGGTTTTGGATTACGAAAGGCATAAGGGTCTGGTAACCAGTTACCAGGTCTTTTATCATAATAAAACAATTTCAATGATGTTCTTAAGCTTTTTGTTTGTTTCTCTTAGTGAAAAAATTATAAATAGAATTATTCTATTGAAGATTTAATTAAGTAAAAATATTGGTGCGAAATTAGGATAATTTGTAATACATTTTCCTATAGCAACACAAAAACAAAATTGTTGTGTTTTTGAAATTGAAACAAATTGTTGAAACAAATTGTTTCAAATTGTTTTTGAAACAACAAAAACAATTTTGTTGTTTCAAAAACAAAATTGAAATTTTTATAAACATTTCACATTGGCTTCTTTTAGCTTGCAGTAAATTGCAGGATTCGAAATACATCAGTGAATAAAATCTCTGTTACCTGTTGTTTCTTTTACATGAACATACAAACCACTGATTTGTGAAAAAGGTTCAGTTTAATCAACTAAACGGAGAATCAGAAAAAAACGTGTTCAATGCCTTTTAGATTCGATGTACATAATTATTATACCGAGTATGTAAAAATGATAACATGATAACCAACTATATGCAACAAATCAGATAATCTATGAGCTAATTCTGATAAAATGGCCGACAGACAGGAATAAGCAAAGCCGGGATTCTAATAAGTGAATTAAAAGTAGATATTACTACAAAGTGATATGGTTAAACTATTTCAAGACTAATTGAACACTTCTATTCGATCATTTTTATGTATTTCAGCATGCCCTAGCCCATAGTTAGTCTCAAGATAATACTTTTTCATTAATTCGTGAAGAATTTTTAAACTGAGTGTACTAGTTGCCAAAAAAACACAATCAACTTGCTCATTTTTTTTCTACTGAATTGGTTAGGTTGTAGTTGACTTAGAAAATGCTGCTTCTGTAATAGTCTATAAACAAAAAGTTCCAGTTAATAATGTTTAAATCAAAAACAACACAATTCCTACACCATATTCCATTGTTTATCCGTTCATCAGGCAAGAATAATTAAGAAATCGAGAAAGGATTAACATCAGTTCTCATTTGAAACTATAATAATGCTAAGCCTTGCTCAATATAATCCATTTTATATTAATAAATTTAAAACATAAATCAGTTGTAGGAACCTTTTGATATTATTGTCTTTTTAAACTTCTTTAAAATTTGTTATTTCTTTAAGTAAGATAAACACATTTACTTTCAAATATGCAAAAAACTTTTGAGCCATGAAACAAAATATTTAATATAACATAACTAAGTATAAATTTTTAATTTATGGTAGACATTGCATTCTGTTAAATGATTGTTTTAATTCTTCTCCTGGATTGATTTGCTTACTCTTGAACTATTAAAGAGCTCAATCTATCAATTTAATGTGCAAATAATCTAGCTGGCTTGTATTCAATATTATTTCATCAAAATCATCAAGAATTTAATTATTTACTTTTATATTGAATAGTTTTCAGTCTTAAATAGAGTTTTTCTTTATTCATCATGTTTGCATTTCCAATCATAATGTTGTGACATTTGTAATATCAAGAAGCTATTAGAATATGGCATTATATTTCACAAGCAATTACCTTTTACACACCTTCCTTTACTATTCCACAATTCAATAAATTACTTTTGGAAGAAAAGCCTAAAAAATTAGATCTGTCACGAAAACTATGTGGAAAAAAAACATTCAATTCTATGATCTTATCTTTGATTAAATTTTTTTTATCTTCTTGTTCTAACTTCGGACTAAAGTCAGACTAAAATGGAGGATAAATACACTACTAGAATGGAGGATAAATACACTACTAGAAATGTAAATTTGCGTATGGAAGAGGAAGGATAGTTCTCTGAATAATAAATACAATATAAAAACTTCAAGTAAAAAATGATTGCTAATTGCTAGTATATTTTCTACAATCCTATATATGTTTGCTCTGTTATTGTATATCACTAAGCACTCTAGCTAATAATTACTACATTACATTATAAAAATCTATTTAGATCAAATCTTAATTTTCCCTTAAATTACAGTGTCAACAAAATGCTTTATAAGCTAAGCTATATTTAAAGAATATCTTTATATATAACTATAGTTGAAACTTGGAGCTACCCAACCTTCAATTCTTAATCTGACCTCTGTTGTTAATAGCTTGTGTGCATTTCCATTTAATAACTTTTTGAAGTCGTTCAATAACTTTTAACTTTACACTATTCGTAATGTAAATGTACAGAAATACGTAAGTTAATTTCTACTTACAAGTGTCCAGCTTTTGATTTCTAATTTCTACAAGTCAAATCTTTAGAAATGAACAGTAGTATTTGAAAATCTAACTTAGAAATAATATTTAAAATGATGTAAATTGATTGATCAACTACAAAAATATTATTGTTTAATAAAATGTTCATTGAAAACTCAAAATCAATTAGAATGAATTTAAGATTCATGTTGTTTACTTTCATTCTATTTCTATGTAAATATGATGGACAAACTTAAAAAGAGTTTACATTTTTTAAATCTACATGCAACATATTAGAGCTAGGATAGCTCTTTGGATATCCAATATAACTACGTAATTATTATTCTGCAAAGAAGAGATGTTTTCTCTTTTAATCCTTGTATACTTGTACACTTCAATGTACCCTCATTTGTATTTTTTGATACATGTTTCAGATTTTCCTTTTAAAGTTTGCCATATTATTCACTTTTTCATCTTTATGGGTAAAAAATGGTATTGTCCGAGGCAGATTGGATAGTACGGCGATTTCTCCAGGCCGAGTATCGAACCAGGGTCGCTATAATTGAATTGCGAACGTGTCACCATTAACATACTTGTTATAAGTTAGTTCTTGTTATAAGTACCATGGATTGTGGTATTACATATAATAAAAGCAGCAAAGTGTGCTGGCAGAAAATGTCAAGGTGTGAAATGTAACTTATCTAATACATTATATAAATACACCTTCTTGACCTTATTCCATATTCCCTGAATTATGACCAATATGATTTTCCAACTTCTGGGTAACTTACTTGCTATTAAGATGCATATAATATTAGGATTATGCATCAACATCAATAAAAGTTTTATGCATTTCGATTTCTTTGTTTCACTTTGATTTTTCACATCATAGTTATTAGTTCATAATGAAAATAACACTGAAAGTGTAGTTCATGTTTTTTATGTGAAATATGCTAAATATAACAACTAGTCTAGACAACATATGTTTTCAATCTAAAAAGAAAATTAATTTTTCTTTTGTTAATTTTTAATTGTATAAGCAGAATCATTACTTTTCTTGAAAAAGGGTGTTTTACCTAGGATAGATTATAGTTGCAGTTTTCTAAATGAACAACACCCATAGAATAAGAGAAGGCAGAATAAGAGCTGTATTTATTCATAAGTAATATTTGATTCGTTTTGTAGACTTTGTTTCTTACTTCAAAAACAACAACAAGCAGTATCTATATTTCTATGAATTCAGGCGAACTTAGATGAAAATCATAAGAACTGTATCATAACCAAGTTACCTTGTCTACCTACAAACTTACAAACCTTCTGAGATTCTTTTTGTAAAGACTTCTTCAAAGAAGACACATAGGAGAAGATTGATAATGAAGATATTAATCTAAAAGTCTTTGAAATAAAAAAACAACTTATTTTCAATATGTACAATTATAAACAAAAGAAAAACACTTTTTATTCAATTGAGTCAAGAAACATTTCTCTTTTTTTATTTATAGTTTGATTAATCTCAAATAGTTTTAGTAAAATTATTAAAACTAATAAAAAGCTAAATAAGGAAACCCAAAGTGATTTTTCTGTTTGTTTAAAATATAACTTTATAAATGTAGATAAAACAGGTGGAAAAATGAACATCCTCAAGTATGAACATTTACAATAATTACAGTTACTAAATGTTCTGACTTGTTTACTTTTTTGCTTAGCAACCACGAAAAATTTTGTACATTGTCAAAATGCTTAAAACTTCATTATACCCACCCCCTCAATCCTGAAATATTAAGTTTTTTACACTAAGGTAATCTGTGTAATTTACTAAAAAAAATCTTTTGTTTCTTTTTTTTACTTTTGAGATTCCTCCATAAGCCCTAAAGAGTGTCTAACTAAATACTCCTCTATTTCTTCACTTTTCAACAAGGAATCAATCACTAATGGACCCCCAGAGGAATCAATCACTAATGGACCAACAAGGAATCAATCACTAATGGAACAACAAGGAATCAATCACTAATGGACCCCCAGAGGAATCAATCACTAATGGACCAACAAGGAATCAATCACTAATGAAACAACAAGGAATCAATCACTAATGGACCAACAAGGAATCAATCGCTAATGGACCAACAAGGAATCAATCACTAATGGACCCCCAGAGGAATCAATCACTAATGGACCAACAAGGAATCAATCACTAATGGAACAACAAGGAATCAATCACTAATGGCCCCCAGAGGAATCAATCACTAATGGAACAACAAGGAATCAATCACTAATGGAACAACAAAGAATCAATCACTAATGGAACAACAAGGAATCAATCACTAATGTAACAACAAGGAATCAGCCACTAATGGAACAACAAGGAATCAGCTACTAATGGACCCCCAGAGGAATCAATCAATAATGGACCCCCAGAACAAGGAATCAATCACTAATGGCCCCCAGAGGAATCAATCACTAATGGAACAACAAGGAATCAATCACTAATGGACCAACAAGGAATCAATTACTAATGGAACAACAAGGAATTAATCACTAATGGAACAACAAGGGATCAATCACTAATGGACCAACAAGGAATCAATCACTAATGGACCCCCAGAAAAAAAAGTTTAAATGAACTGACATGTAGATTAAGATTTATAGACTATACTTGAAAAAAATATCAATTTCGGCCCAAAATTGACCCTTTGTCCATGTTTCCATGGAAACAAGAAACTTTCTACTGTTACTTCGCTACTTTCCTGCTACTTCACTTTTCAACATTCATGACCCTTTAACTTCATGCAAAAAAACAGAGAAAACTGATCAACTGTTCCAAAGATAGCTAGAATACGCAATAAATTAGACCTTTTGACCCTAGTTACCCATAAGAACTTTTGTACAAGAATTTTCGGAATGGCGACACTTACAGGGCCTATTACAGAAATTTAATTTGGGCATCCATTTAAAAGACCTTTTAGCTTACAACAGAGACCTGTTTTAACTTTGGAAATTCATGTTTTATCAAGTTTTTATGCAGAAACTTAGTGTTACTTTTTGTAAAAAGTTAATTTGGGCTCCCAAAAATTGGCTCTAAAAGTTTGACCCAATATTTGAGACAATAAAAATTTTCAAAAAAATCGGGAATCGTCACTTGTTTTCATTTATGACCCTGTAACTTTATGCAAAAAAAGCAGAGAAAAATTATGAATGGTTCCAGAGAAAGCTAGTATATGCAATAAATTTGACCTTTTGACGCTTCCTGTGAACAAGAATGTTCGGAATGACGTTACTTATGTCAGATTGAAGCCTTAATTTGTCTCTAACTTTCTGCAAAATATCAAAAAAAAGTAATGATTGGATCCTCAGATATATTAAAAAAAACTAAATTTTTGGGCCAAATTTGACCTTCTGACCCAATTTCCGGGACAATAAGAATTTTCAAAAGAAATTGGGCATCGTCACTTAATTTTGCACCCCTACGGCAAAGTCAGGGGTCCAATTAAGTGACCACAATAGAAATAAGGTATTTTGCTTGTTTTTGCCATCCCTGCTAATAGTCTTCTATCAAGTGAATTATTTATATATTTTACATCAAAGATGTTTTAAGTTTTTCTTATTCTATTATCCAAGGTTTTTATACTTGGCTAGATGAATAAAACTTGCTTACTAAATGAGTTACTATAAAAACCAAGAGTCAGATTGCTTGACCCACTGTGTATTTAACGTCAGATTGATGATAAGCCTATCAAATCAATAAGCAATTTAAACTACTTTCACAGTAAATAACAACAGAATTGTTACAGAAAAATCAACTACCCCAGACAGGAAAAATTAGAGGGACTAAAACTCCATTTAATTATTTTCAGCAAATAAAATTCCATTTAGTTTGCTCGTGAAACAAGGTAAGGCCTTTCTTGAAGTCAACTAAATTATATCTCAATTAAAAAAAGTTGCTTGTTACATTTGAATTTAGTTTTGTGAAGGTTTTTGCAAGGTTTATGTGATTAACTCTCAGTTAAATGCCAATTACATATGAACAAAAGAATAATCCAATCATTTCATTCAGATTAATTGAGAGTAACATATGTTAGATAATCTTGTAATAATAGGATAACTTCAAACAACTCGAATCTTTTATAAACATTGTTTTGTTGACTTTTGTTACAAATACTTCATAAATATGTAAATCAGAAGTAGTGAATGTTATAAAAAAAATTTAATTATAGTGGAATTGGAACAGGGTTTATCATAACCCACTAGTTACCAAGCATGCAAAATTGCATCAATTTCACCCCTAAATATTTATTCTAAATTCTAATAACTTTTTTCTGTGGTACAAAAATAAGAAAAAATTGTACACTATGCTTAGAGTCCAAATTTTCCATTTATTTTGTATATAAATTAAAAGTTAAAAAATTTATATTGTCGTAATTCTTTACGGTAAATAGGTGTATTGCAATTTAGAATAACAGTTGTATACACCCAAATAATTTTCTGTTATAAACTTCAATATTTTCTAAAACCTTATCATTCTGTAATATATAGTCTATTTTTATTTATTGGAAATTAACATTTATGATGCGTATGCCCCTATAATGCCCCTATAAATGCAAAAATAAAATAGATGCCCCTATAACACAAATTACAACACTTAATTTAATAAAACTAACCCTTTTTTGATCTAAAATTTGATAGTCAAGTTTTTTACTGCTTCTATACACTTTTTACTTTAATTTGCATTTTATATATAAAGCAAAAACCTTTTTATGTAGTAAGAAAGCAGAAAATATGTTTTTGTTATAGAACAATTTATTTGTTTATTTGCAATTCTATATGAAAAACGAACTAATTAAATAAAAGGTTTTTTTACAATTTGATTTGAACTAATCTGCAAACATGTAGTATGATTATAAGATATCCTGTATTCTAAGAAACAAATAAAGATTGATAACAAGATGTAATGATTCTATCTTGGGTTTAATCTTGACTTTTAAATAATCAGGATGTTATGCTGCCATGGATAAAAAAGAGATGAGTATTCAAAGTTGCAGGTATAAAATAACTACCTGTCATGATGTTATGCCATGGATAAAAAAGAGATGAGCATTCAAAGTTGGAGGTATAAATAACTACCTGTCAGGATGTTATGCCATGGATAACAAGAAAGATTAACTGTTGGACTCCCGGTAATTTTTCAATATCATGCACCAAATGAGCAGTATTGTAAAACAATGCAAAAATATATACCTATAGCGAATCATCAGCTTTTTCATTAACGAAAACACAAAAATTACATCTTTATAGAAGCATATGTGTCAAAAACCTAACAATTTGACATCATCATGCAGCAAATGAGCAGAAATATGAATAATTATAGGATCAAATACCATGCTTTACTAATCTCTATCATTGTACAAAATTTCAAGTAACTTGGAATTCTATAGCATGAGATATCATGCAAAAAACCAATTGCCGCAAAAGAAGAATTTTCGGAATAATGACACTTATGCCAGTTCAAAGCCTTAATTTGCCTCTAGCTTTGTGCAAAAAATAA
>JAYJMI010219969.1:0-18289 GCA_036873855.1 Sarsia tubulosa
AAGTTATGAAAGCGTTACCAGCCATAACTTCTTTCCACAAAAAACTATTCAAGCCAGATGGCTATTCTATTTTAACTAAGGTTATAAGTGGTATATATATACATACTAGTATATATATACTTTTTGTTATCTTTTCTACCAATGTAACCGTTATTCTATTTTAAATTATATTTGATATTTTTGACATTGGAATAGGGAAAATCAATTTTAGAAAAAATATTAATTTTAGGTTCGAATCTTGGGTACTTCACCTGAAATGATTGACAACGCTGAAAATCGTTTTAAGTTCTCAAGAATGTTGGATGGAATAGGTATTCTACAACCTATCTGGAGAGAACTCACCACAATGAAGGTAAATTGTTAGGTTTAAGCATCTTCATTATACGGTAGACTTTCAACGTGTCAAGCTACTAAAAAGCTTTGAAGATCAAGTTTTATAAGTTTTATTCAATCAATAATACTACCAAGTTGAAAAATATTTGAAATGTA
Source organism: Sarsia tubulosa (assembly GCA_036873855.1). Taxonomy (NCBI): domain Eukaryota; kingdom Metazoa; phylum Cnidaria; class Hydrozoa; order Anthoathecata; family Corynidae; genus Sarsia; species Sarsia tubulosa. The sequence goes on from JAYJMI010219969.1 coordinate 490, forward strand.
ATGAAGTTAAATAACTTCTATAAAGAAAACAGAAAACAACTGGGCTAAGTTATGCAAATAAGTTGCGATAAAATTTTACAATTCTGGACCAATATAAATGAGATAATAGTGGCAAATCTACATTCAATGTTAACTCATAGTATCTAAAATTTATTGTCATTTTACTTTCCTCTAGGAGGCTTTTACATTTTGTTCAGCAGTGGGTTATCCTGTATTGATTCGTCCTTCTTATGTTTTGAGTGGAGCTGCAATGAATGTAGCCTACGGAGAGAATGATTTAGAAGCATATCTTAGCACTGCTGTTGACCTATCCAAAGATCACCCTGTTGTCATCTCAAAGTTTATTAGTAATGCTAAGGTTAGTAATAGTGCTAGTACTAACTGTGATTAAAAACTCGTAATGCCCCTAAGAAGTTGCTGATCTAGTTGACAGGTGAGAATTACACTATTGTTGACGACAGTTTCCTTGTCCTCTTGTTTCTCATTGACTTATGAAGACTTGTTACACAATGTTAGGCATCCATGAAAGCTAAAATAACATAGCTGGAGTTTTTTTGACTCTTTCCCCATTTTTAGCTGATAATCCATGCATTAGAGTTTATTCTACGAAATCAGAACAACACTATTCACACTCTTCTTAAAACTTGTTCTCTGCATATTTGTTGCACCACTTTGAAATACACTTGATTGGTTATATAATTTTACAATTTTCTCTACCTATAAAATTGTTGCATATTTGTATAGGAGATTGATGTTGATGCTGTAGCAGCTGACGGTAAAGTTTTAACTGTAGCAGTATCTGAACACGTTGAAAATGCTGGTGTTCATTCAGGAGATGCTACTATGATATGTCCACCACAAGATCTCAATGATGAAACACTCTCAAGAATCAAAGCTATTTGTTTGAGCGTGGGAAGTGCACTTAATGTTTCTGGTCCTTTTAACATGCAATTGATTGCTAAGGTTAGATCATTATCATTAATTTATTTATGGGTTGAGTGGTTGAGTAGTTGGGAGCCTGATTTTTGTTAAATTCTTATTTTAGATTTTTCTAATATTTTTAGAAAATTGAGCCCAACCTAGTAAAATAAATTACTTATCAGTTAAATCTTCTTATTGGATCCCCGGCTTTGCTGAAGGGATTCAGCTCTGCCTGTACGTCCATAACACAGTTTCCTCAGAAACCGTTCATCAGTTTTTTCTGATTTTTTTCTGATTTTTTTATTATATTTTATTATTTATTTCTTTGAAATTTTGTACAATGATAGAGATTAATAAAGTAAAATAGTCTGCTCATTCATTGCATGATCGAGGTCAAAATGTTTATTTTTGATACAAATGTTGCATTCAAGATGTAACTTTGCACTTTTGTCAATGAAAGAGCTGATGATTCACTATAGGTATATACATTTGCATTGTGTTACAATACTGCTCATTTTCTGCATGATAAGTTGAAAGTGACATTTGATTATGGCACTTTAAAAAGGATACACTAAACATTTTCACATAATGTTTTTTTATTGCTTGTTTGTTTTGTTTTAGGATAATGACTTGAAAGTTATTGAATGCAATCTTAGAGTGTCTCGTACATTCCCATTTATATCAAAGACATTAGGCCACGACTTTGTTGCTATGGCAACTAAAGTCATACTTGGGTTACCAGTAGAACCAGCTATGGGGATTATGGGTAAATGTAAAAAGATTGGTTGTAAGGTTGGAATACATTTTTCTTTACAACTTTGTATGGAAATAAAGTTGGTACTTAACTCGGTTTATGGAAAGGGATTTCACACAAAGTGGATTCTTTAAACACTATTGAAAAAATAAACAATTGTTTTTTGCAAGACCTCTTGCTTTAAATTAAGAATTTCTAAAGTATTCACAGAAATATCTAGAGGAAATTTAAAAAGGATACACTAAACCTTTTCTCATCTAATTTCAATTTAGGTACCACAATTTTCATTTGCAAGACTTCAAGGAGCAGATTTTCAATTAGGAGTTGAAATGGCAAGTACTGGTGAAGTTGCATGTTTTGGAGAAAACAAATACGAGGCTTATTTAAAAGCAATGATCAGCACTGGATTTAAAATACCTTCCAAATCAATATTATTGACTGTGGGCAGTTACAAAGTATGTGGTATTCTAGAAAACATAACTCAAAACTTCTCATCAGACAAAATGCAATTTTTTTGTAATTTTTCTTAAATCCATCCTACAAAAAGTCAGATCAAAGTCAGGTTTATTGGGACCACTATTTTGATATTGGTTTTTATTTAAGTATTCAAAGTATCTGAAAGAGTAGCAAGTGTTGTTTTAGGGTCGGCTGACAACTAATTTATAAGTTTGCTCATAATGTATGTCATCATATTTCCAGAAGTTTTCATTGTCAATAAAGTAAATTATTTCTAATGTTTACTTATGATTGGTTTATTAGGCAAAGAATGAAATGCTTGGTAGTGTGCGATTATTACAACAAATGGGCTATGAATTATATGCCAGTATGGGAACAGGAGATTTCTATCAAGAGCATGGAATAAAGGTAAACATTTGATTAGATTGTTTGAACACATTATACCAGCATAATATAATCTTGCTGACTTCTTGCACTAAAACGTCTTACGTCTTAATCATAACCTCTGCTACTTTACTTATTTCCTTGCATTTTATCTTATTTTTGTAATCCTAAAGTTATAAGTTATATTTTACACATTTTACTTTTTTAAGATACAAATCTAGATTAATATATTGTTGTAATAGATTCAAATTATTGATTGGCCATTTGAAGAGAATGGTATCGAGGGTCAAGAACAGAGTATACAAGAATATTTAGCTGCCAACAAATTTGATCTTGTCATTAATATACCAATGAGACAAACATCATCCAAAAAGAAATCTTATTTTATAACTCATGGTTATCGAACTCGTAGGATGGCTATAGATCATTCTGTTTCTTTGATAACAGATATTAAATGTGCAAAACTCTTCTGTGAGGTAAGTTTCTGTTTTTATTTATTAAAAATACTATCTTTTAACCAACCTTGTGTACTACCAAAACAATTTTCAGTATTTCATAATATCAGTTGTGTATAATTTATCATTATACTTTCAGGCTATATACCGCACTGGTGGAAAGATTAAAATTAAAACACATGTTGATTGCATTTCTGCCGCTAATATTGTACGTTTACCTGGTTTGATTGATGTGCACGTTCATATGAGGGAACCTGGCGGCGAACATAAAGAAGATTTTCAATCGGGTACTGCTTCAGCGTTAGCTGGTGGTATTACCATGGTATTATGTATGCCAAATACTAACCCTACAATAACAAACGCTGGGGCTTTCCAAATGGCACAAAAGGTACTCTTTTAAAATATAATTTTTTGTTATTTCTTTCTAAAAGGAAGGTTCCATTACAATGTTTTTGGACCCCCGGCTTTGCCGAAGGGGTCCTATAAATTCAGCTTTGTCCGTCCGTTCGTTCGTCCGTTCGTTCGTAACACTCAGATCTCTGGAACTGCTCATTACTTTTTTCTGATTTTTTGTATGAAGTTAAAGGATCATAATTGAATAACAGTGACGGAGCTGGAATCTTTTTCGAAAATTCTTATTGTCCCAAAAATGGTGTCAAAAGGTCAATTTTGGCCCAAAAATGAATATTTTTGAAAATATCTCAAAATCCGTTCATTACTTTCACTTTCGTTCATTTTGCACAAAGTTAGAGCCAAATGAAGGCTTCAATCTGATATAAGTGTCATTATTTCGAAAATTCTTGTTTGCACGTAAGGTCAAAAGTTCAAAATTTCTTACGTAACCCAGTTATCTCTGGAACCATTCATTCATTTTCTCTTATTATTTTACTTGAAGTTACAGGGTCATAAATGAACAAAATTGACGAAGCATATTTTTTTTTGAAAATTCTTGTTGTCCTAGAAACGAGGTCAAAAGGTCAATTTTGGCCCCAGTATAGACTTTTTTCAAACATTTTTTTGTGAAGCTGCATTCTTTATCTAAATCCAATATCTTTTAAAAAATAACCGGGGGTCCACAAGTAATTGATTCCTTGTTTTGCTACCAGTTAAAATAAGTTATTAATTGTTATTGAGGTATTCTTCTTAGTCATATATGTTTCAGCTTTGTAACGAGTTGTTTTACCTACACAAATTATAGCATTTATATATTATCATTTAGTTAGCAAAGAAGAATGCTCGTTGCGACTATGGTTTATATGCTGGAGCAAGTAAAGATAATGCTCAACACATCAGTAAATTTGCATCTGCTTGTGCTGCTCTAAAAATGTATTTAAATCCAACCTATTCTACCTTGCAAATGGATAGCTTAACAGACTGGATGAAACATTTCGAACACTGGCCAAAACACTTACCCATAGTTTGTCATGCTGAAAGTCAAACCTGTGCTGCAGTTATCTTAATGTCAGAATTATTCAAACGACATGTCCATATTGCTCATGTTGCAAGGAAAGAAGAGGTTTGTCATATTATTAGTTAGTTTGTAAAATAAGAGTATTCTTTTCGGACCATCAGTATCGCTAGCCACACTCTATTTCCATGCAATTGTAACTTGTTTTGGTGAGCAGATTTTGTTTTTTAGATATTAGTTATTCGAGCCGCAAAACAAAGGGGTCTTCCAGTAACTTGTGAGGTAGCCCCGCATCATTTATTTTTAACTGTTGACGATGCAGAGAAAGTAGGAGTTCAAAGAATACGAGTTAAACCACCCATTGTTACTGCAGAAGATCAGAAAGCATTGTGGGATAATATGGATATCATTGATTGTTTTGCCACTGATCATGGTAAGGGGTGTAGTGAAGCTCTCTTCTCCATCTATTTACTCAAATTGTATAACACAAATAATATTATCAACACAAATAGTCTGTTCATCCAGTAACAATTTTTTAAGAATCTATTCATTATTTATTTCTGATTTTTTTGTATGAGGTTGGAGTTGTGTTCTAAAGTGACAGAACATGATTGTTATCTAGTTTTCTAGTTTACTGGTAACTGGAGTCAAATAGTCAAATTTGCCCCTAAAAATGTCATATTGTTAAATATCTTGAGATGAGAAACTGATTGATGACTGGCTGATTTGTCCCTCCATCTAAAGTGTCTTCTCAAAATTTTATCATTAATTAAAACGGCTATAATTACTGTTTAACATGAGAGATAACAATTTAATAAAAATTATTTGGCCAATAGATATTTTGCCCTGTATCTCAAGATCTATTTAGTTGATTATTCTAGTTTTTTACTTTAAAAAAAATTTTAGAAAGTGAGGCAAATTGGGCCAAAGATCAATTTTCTGTCCTCTTTCTCAAGATTCATTCATAATAGTTTTCTGTTTGGGCAAAAACACAAAAAAATAATATTTTGTTTAGTTCAATATCTCAAGGTATGTTTTAGATAAAATTAAAAGAATGTAAAGCTAGGTCTTTTGTTGCTAATCAGATTCCCTGGAAAAGTAATAGTTCTTTTTACTGGTCTTGAAATAGTTTCTTTCTCGTTTTTTCATACAAATAAATTTTGATTTGGTTTTTAAAAAATTTTCCATCATAGCTCCACATCATGTTGATGAGAAGAATTCGGAAAATGCACCCCCAGGTTTTCCTGGTTTAGAAACTATGCTACCATTATTGTTAACAGCTGTAAAAGATGGTAGACTTACAATTGATGACATCATTTTAAGATTGCATACAAACCCAAGAAGAATATTTGGTTTACCAGAACAGCAAGGTATAATAGAGCTTTAAAGATAGCGTCAGCTAAATAAAGTTTATGAATAAAACAGCATTTTTTGTCTTGCGTAGCGTTCTGTTTTTTTTAGTATATAGGGCCCTAATTGGAAGATTTCTTTCTTTATTTCAAATTAGTAGCAAGATGTTTCATATGTTTTCCATAGCAGCAGCAGGTATATCTATTAAATTTTATAAAAAGTAATATGAAAGAAAAAATGATTTTGTTACAAAATAACTTTAAAATAATGTCTTATTGAAATTGTTTAAATTTTTATTGATTGGTCTCATAATAGAACTTTCTTTTTAGTAAAAATAATTTGACAGTAAGTTTAAAAACTAATTAAATATTCTTGAAAACTCTTTAAGACATTATTTAATTATTTGTAAAATCTCGATGTTGTAAATGAATGAACAGACTGAAAAGAAAATCTTACTCAACTCACCTGTTTGGAAGACATCACAGCATGTCATAACCAGCAAACCATTTGTATCAAATGAATTAACTTAATATAGTATAGGAAACCCCTAACAATGAATTATTTTAAGCCTTGGACAGAAAGATGTTGCCAGGAAGTTTCCAATTAGGCTACAAATAGTCTAAAACAACCAAGACCTTATCTTATAGCTATGTTTATTTAACTAATTAAAGTTATTCGAAGATCAAATAAATACTATATTTATTTATGTTCTATTTTCTTATCTAATCTGCATAAAATTAAGGTAAAAAAGTTAAAAAAAATCAATATTTTTCAAAATATCTCAAGAACCTTTAATAAGTTTTTTTTTCATTTTTTGAACAAAGTTAGGACCAAGTGTCATTATTCTAAAAATTCTTGTTTGCAAGTAATTGAGTTCAATAGTGTTGTATTTGATGCAGGATTTTTTATACACATTAGTTTCATGATGAGGTGAATAAGCTAATTTCCAAACTTTAATGTTGATGTAAAGGTTTTATTTTAAGTTTTTTTAAATGTGCTTTTGCATGTTTTTCCAATTCTGCTCGTGTTCTGCATAATAACGTCAAACGCCAATTAAAAACAGGCATTTGATTAAATGTTCTGGTTGTAAGTAAGTTACTAAGTTTTGATATCTTACTTGGATAAACAATGAGCAGTCTAGGACCGTATTTCCAGAAGGGACCAAGGCCGGTGCTACGTACTAAGGTTCTGCAGTATTTAAGGCTCCCATTTGCACAACTAAATTCTGTTTAAGTTTGAACTAGCTCTACAGACAACAACTCTGACTGCGGTTCTAAGGATACCAGAGTGGACTCGAATTCGCTCAGTTCCGCTTTTAACATCTAAGTTGCTAGATTACAGATGCAAGAAAGCCACTACACTTGGCTTGTACTCTTCAGGGGTCAACTTGCATTTTATCTCTTGTTTATTTACTACCATAATAATAAGTGCTTTGTTTTAAAGGAGGTAAAGAACCTATAGTGTGCAGAGGTATATGATCCCCCTTTATATTTTATCCATACCAAATTTAGGGTATATATGAAAATTAACTGAAAAGTGTTTTGCAAGAAAACATGCCACTGATTATTGGATCCCCGGCTTCGCCGAAGGCTTCCTATAAATTCAGTCTTGTTCTTCTGTCTGTCCTTCTGTAAAACGTTTTGCCCAGGATCTGCTCATTAGTTTATTCTAATGTATTTTTTTTCATAATAATTTAAAACATTGATACTTGTGATTACTTAGATACATATGTTGAGGTGGATTTGGACCAACAATGGACTATACCAGATGCCATGAAATACACCAAATCAAAATGGACACCATTTGCTGGTATGAATGTAACTGGTAAAGTTTGTCGAGTTGTTCTAAGAGGTGAATTGGTTGTCATAGAGGATGAGGTAAGCAAAGATTTTTTAAATTGTTTTAATGTTTTAATTTTTTTATCTGTAAGTTTTAGACATAAGAAAATTTCAAATTGATATTTTGACCATTGCTTTGCAAGAGGGTTCTTAAAAATTATGCTCTGTTGCTCTACCTATTTTTATACCAATTTTTATATGGTCACAATTTCAAAACAATTACAGAGTATGATTTTTAAAGTTTAAATTTGTTTTCTTATGTTCTTAATATGTACTTAAGGTTTTGGCTAAACCAGGATATGGTGAAGACGTTCGCTCATGGGAACCCCCACATTGTATGACACCTTTGAAAACGAAGGGTAAAGTTGTTCCACAAATCAAAGAACCAGATGACACCACCTTTATTGGACCATTGTTACCAACATTGAATGAATTGTTTGTTTCACTTGATAAATCAGATCAAATTATGCCCAAAAGTCCATTACGTCATTTTTCAAGTCCACCACAGGCTCAAAGATTCTTTGGAGGTTAGCTTTTATATAAAGAATATTGTGTCTTCTGGTGAATACTTATAACTTTCATGTAGAATTTCAAACTCACAAAAATGCCAATAACTTTTGAAGAGGAAAATATTTTAAGATGAAATAAAAAGATATTTGAATCTAGTTTTATGGCCTTCAATTGAAGGTAAAGTTTTGTGGAAATTGTCACAACCTTTAAGTACTGTTTATGATGTTCAAAGAGTATTGTTGAGTATTAAATTTCTATTTGATTGTCAGTAGATCACGATTCAGTTTCAACGAGCATAGTACCATCAGCACCACATCTCGCACAGCCACAAGCATCTTATAATTTATTACCTGCATTTCTTCCAACATCTAACCCTCTCCATGGAAAACATATTTTATCAGTTCAAGCATTTAATAAAGATCAAGTATGTTGCATGTGTTGTTATCGTCAAAAGTTACTACGACTGCTTCTTTAGTCGAAAGTTTTCATAATTAAATTAGGAAAACTGAATTTTATAGATAAATCTTCGCTCATTCTTTCTTTTTTTTAAAAATGTATCAGTTAGCTATCAGCGCAAAACTTTTGATTGTTAGTGTTTTGGGATACTATAAAAAACTGGATGTATATTTTTGAATTTACTAAGAAGAATTGGCATGCTGCTACTTGTATTACTTTTTGAATGAATAACTGATTTTACCCACTGTTATATATGTTTGATATAATTGTTATTGTCTGCACTATATTTCACCCCTACATCACCTACATTGAACACACACACCACCACTATTATAACACGTCAATAACTGTATACACAGAAAATTACATTACATTACAGCACAGAACTACACTTCAATTTTAACTTTGTTATCCTACATTTTAGCTTGGTATAGTATTCAATGTCGCACATGTAATGAGACAAGAAGTAAAGAGAGGTCGAACATTAGAATTTCTCAAGGTAAACAAGATGTTTTACGCCTTTGCTATAATATCATTTAATATGCCAAAACTTATTTAAAGTGTACAGCAAAGTTTTAACTCTTCTATAAAATTCAGTCTAATTTTTTAAGTGTTTCGTATGATGTCTCCTTATGTTTATTTATTTTGAAATAATCTTTTTATCAAAATCAGACCATGCCCTCTCATTCCAGATTCAAACCAATATTGGTTTTTATTCTCTAAATCATTTTCTTCATATGTGTATTTTTAAATTTACATTTTAGGGTAAAGTTCTTGCACTGATGTTTTATGAACCTAGCACACGTACATCATGTTCATTTCAATCAGCTATGCAACGTTTAGGTGGTACTATAGTACCCATGAAACCATCTGATGCTTCAGTAAATAAAGGTGAATCACTTCAAGGTAAGATTGAATATTGTTATTTTACTTATGTGGCCTTGGCTTTGTTCATTTTAATTAGTTAACCCTATTTAACCCGGGCTTTTTTGGGCTCTGTACACCCTGATTCGCACCCCCCCATTTTTCTCAGAAAATATAAATGCTATGAGAGGAAACTTTGTACACTTGTAGTACTAAAATCAATCAATAAAATTAGCCAAAAAAAATTATGCTGACATCAGCGATTTTTTGATGACGTCATAGTCTGTTAAAAATTTTACTGATTTTCCTAAAATTTCCTAAAATGTGGAAAAAATTTCTATGACGTCACAAAATGGTTCAAATTTAGAAAATGATGTCATTAAAAATGATGACATCATCAAAAATGTCACATGATTTAAAATAATATTTTACGAAAGAAAACAATACTAATGACAAACTAAAAAATTTAAAGTGATTGCATTAGTTTTAAAAAAGTTACAGTTGATTTATTTATTTTGATTTTCAATGGAGAAAATGCTGATTTTATTATCATGCCTTGACAAAACACCGGTAATTTCCACACCGAAAAGTCAAGTGGGTCGAAATTTTTAAAAAGTGCTGGTAATATATAAATATTAAAAGTCACAAAATATGAAGGATGTAGCAGAATTAATTTTCTAGCAATTATTTTTCTATAGGGTTAAGATATATTATCAGATTTACTTCCTATAAATTCAGTCTTGTCCTTCTGTCTGTTCTTCTGTAACACGTTTTGCCCATGATCTGCTCCTTAGTTTATTCTAATATTTTGCATGAAATTAGATGGCATAAATGAACAAAAGTGACAGAGCCGGATTTTTGTTGAAAATTCTAGTTCTTGAAACGAGTTCAAAAGGTCAATTTTTGCCCAAAAATAGACTTTTTTCAAAATATCTTAAGATCCGATCATCACTTTTTTTTGAAATTTTGCACAAAGTTACATAAAAGTATAAGGTACAAACTGACATAGGTGTCATATTTCTGAAAATTCTTGTTTGCGGGTAATTAGGGTCAAAAGGTCAAAAAAAATTACGTTACCAAGCTAACTCTAGAACCGTTCATCTGTTTTCTCTGATTTTTTGCATGAAGATAAAGGGTCATAAATGAAGAAAAGTGACTGAGCACGATTTTTGTCGAAAATTCTTGTTATCATGGAAACGAGGTCAAAAGGTCAATTTTGGCCCAAAAAGCAACATTTTTCAAAATATCTCAAAATCCAATCATTACTTTTGGTAGAAATTTTCTACAAAGTTAGAGATAAGTTTAAGGTATAAATTGACATAGGCACCATATTTTCAAAAATTCTTGTTTGTGCGTAACTGGGGTGAAAAGGTCAAATTTTATTACAAGATTTGGTAGCTCTTGAACCGTTGATCCGTTTTCTCTGTTTTTTTACATGAAGTTACAGGGCCATAAATTAACAAAAGTGACAAAGCCTGTTCTTTTTTGAAAATTCTTGTTTTCCTGTTAACGGGGTCAGAAGTTCAATTTTGGCCCAAAAAGTGAAAATTTTCAATTTCTCAAAATCTGATCATTACTTTTTTCTGAAGTTTTGCACAAAGTTATAGATAAGTATAAGGTATGAACGACATAGGTGTCATATTTCCAAATGGTCTAGGGGGTACACAGTTTGTCAATTTATCTTTTGTTTACTAGTATAGATACGGTTTCTGCCGATCCTACCAATTCTTGAATCTTGTTTAGAGTAAGTCTCCCTACTTGCTCTATGTCAAACTATTCAATTATCGTTTCAACAGTTATGATTTCTCTTAATTGAAATTTCAGTTCATTGATTTAATCAATTATTGATCCAATATAACTGATATGACAGTGCAAGTTGAAAATAGAACTTATCTGTGGTGCAATGGATTTACATATTTCTTATATAAGTTTCATAGAAAATAATAGAAAGAAAAAATTCAGTCCATACTGTGCTTGCAAATTAATAAGTATTAATAATTATATAATAAATAAAACCACTTTAGATGTTTAATATGTTTAATATGCAATTTAAGTTTTGAGTGAACATTTTATTTATAAATAGCACAAAATAATATGCTCAACTTTGTTGCCTGTAAACTATGGCATGAACATTTTATACGATTTTTTCTTGCTGTTTGATTTTGTTATAGAATTTATTTGACTTAAAAAATAGATCGATCTTTATATGCAAAGGTTTTCAATGTTGCGATTTAATTTACCAAATTAAACCAATTCTAAATGATAATGCCCTGTTTCCTGTTTAGTCCATTTGATGCATTGTTTCTTGATCAACATAATAGTATTCTAAACTATTTCATTGTTTGTTCCATTTGATTGTTATGTAATTTCGTTTGCTTGTATTTGCAAACTTTACTGTTGAGCCAGCCCATATTAAGTAAACACTCTTCCATGTTTATCATTTTAACTTTTTCTTATTATTATGAAACTCCTTCACAGCAATTTTTCATGTTCTACAGCGAGCCCAGCTTAGTTTTATTGAAAAAGAATTTTACAATTATGAAAGAGATGTCTGGGAAACAATTTAATGAGAAATCTTTCTCATTAAATTATTTGTCAGACATCTCCTTTTTGAGTTTTTAATTCTTTTACAATAAAATTAATCTGGGCTCGCTGTAGAACATGAAAAACTGTTGTTAGCAGTCGCTTTGATGTAAAGATATTTTTAATAAAAGAAATTACTTAAGTTGTTAGAGGTAAAACAAACAAAAAATGTGGATAATGTTCAAATTACTTTTGCATTTTTGTCCGAGTAGTTTCAAATTTTGTTACAGTTTGTTTGCAGTTTTAACCTTTTTACAACTGATTTATATTCTAGAATATAGTTCTTATCACCTGACCTCTTTTAAAAATTCCCACGTAACTTTGTTTACTCCAAGCCAGGGGGTAATTAAATTCGTATTAGTTAAGGGAATTAATTAGAATTTTTCAATTAACTAATGAAATTTGGCTTTTAATTTGACAACCACTTTTTATTACACATTAAATGGATAAAATTAGAAAAGCAGCACTGATTAAACAATTATAAATTGGTTTGTTAATGTAATGGCTGATGCTATCATTGATTTATAGAAGCATCCTGTGACATTTGATTACACTTACGTAAAGATTTCTTATCTGTTTGATTTGAAATGTACAAGAAACCAATAGCTGCTTCATTGTGTGTTTTGCAAGATACCTCTTGAATGATCATCAATCTCTTACTGTTTGTTTAAATCACCTTAAAATGATGTTAGAAGAATATGTGTTACAACAGATACATATTTGCTCTTTGCTAACCCCACAAATTATTGTCAGTGAAATAATGGGTTTTTCAAGTTCACCCTGTTGGCACACCCCAAAACGTACCCCATACCACCTGGCCTATACCTAAATTCTTGTCAAGCTTTTCTGATGTTTTATTTACAGACGTTTTATATAAATTTTGTGTATACATAACATTTTAATATCATAACATATATCACTACTATAACACACTATACACATGTTAAGTATATAGTGTTCTTATATTCATGTTAAGTATATAAGTTCTATCTTAGGATAGAATTTCTCTCCTATGTTAACATTTCAGAATATACATGTTAAAAAATAATAGACATTGTAGGTCACTCAACCTCAAACGCTTTAAAATAGGGTTTCTTTACATTTCTAACTATTTTGTATGGTGGTCTTAACAATTTGAATCAGATTTAATTGAACCACAGGCACGAAGTGGTTTTGTGTATTTTTCTCTTGCGGCCTTTCTCAGTGTAACCTGATGCCTTCACAATAATATTGATGTTATATTCTCATTCACTTGTATATTATAGGTGTCTGTTTTCACATTCATCTGTTAACTTTGTTTACCTGTTAGGAAAGTTGATGGGCTTATGTTTCCTAATCATTTTCTGTAGTTTATAAAAGAATGATATAACCTTTCTTATTGTTTGTAATCCCTTTAGGAAACTTTTGGTTTATAATAAAATGTTTTACTTTTTATTTTTAAAACAAAGTTATTAATTAGTATTTTGTGTATTAATTAGTTAAGAGTGATAAAAGTGAATTGTTGTTAAGGCTTTGTATTTTCAAGTGATTAACTGTTTGTCCTGTTCATAATTTAATTAAAAATCCCTCCATATGATGAATGAAACATTAAGCAATAAACTATTAAATTCCAATGGTAATTATAATCACATAAAAATGCTTGTCCTGTCTTTTTTTAATTTATCAATATGAGATGAAGTTGTAATAGTATTTCAAATATGACATAATAAAAGGGTTTTCCACTGAACTTCTATTTTTAACAAGATAAAAATCTTGTTTTCTACATCAATAAAGTTGAATAAATAGATTACTTGTTTTCTCTATTGTTTCCATTGTTTACATAAGTTGAGTAGAAAAAAAGTATTTTGCAATTCATAAATGATTCTATATTGATAGAGATGGTTTCATATTGAAATTCTCTTCAATGAAAACTGTCTATAATGATTTGTTTATTTCGCTATTGTTCAAATACAAAAACATAATATTTGATGACGTCACATAATACTAATGACATCTAGTGGATAGAATTTCTTTTAAATTATTTTTATAGGTAAATAGAAAATAAATAATGAAAATTAAAAATTATAAAATAAAGCTGATTACACTCAAGCAAATTGTTTTGTAATATATGCCTAACATCAGGTGTTCTTAAGTTTGTTTTCAAGCTTTCACCAAGGTGCTGTTTTATTTCAGTAGTTTAACTTCTAAAGCAAATAAAAAACCATGAGTAAATATTCAGGGAAATTAATCTCATACGAAAATAAATAGAATCAATAATAACAACTTGATAATAGCAAAGCATTTTACCATTTTGTAAGATAACAAAACACTGGTGGTCTAAAGAACAAACATTGCTTATAACTTAAATTTAAACATAGTTACATCAGTTTGGACTCTAACCTATTAGAATTAGTGGTCTTCAGTCCATTCCAAACAAGCCAGTATGCATTGCTACGACTCAAAAGATTTTATGCTTTGAAAATAAAATTTTGGACCAAAATAGCGAAATTAAATTCTTACAATTTACCCTTTTCCCAATTTTTTTCAATAAATACTGTAATTTGCACACAAGTTTTCTTTCCTCATGGTGATGTAAAATTTGTCTTGATAACGGTTTAAAAAACATTTTCAAAAACAACACTAGTTTATAAGAACTTTTCTGTTTGTTGTTGGTACAAACAAACTGATGTCTAGCAGATATTATTTCTGTAATGTTTTTACAGAATTACAGAGTTCGTCCAATATAGAGATTTGACAACCTTGGGTGAACTTTTACTATCTTTAAAAACAAAAATTATAAATCATGTTTATGAATTTGTAAAACTTAAAATATGTAATACTTAAAATTCCTTCTTCTAGTTTATACTGTGCTATAATCTCGTTATTTTCTTTTTTAAGTCGGTGTTACATGAAACATAAACATGTAAAAATAGTCAACTAAAAATGTTTTTTAAATGACCTTACAGATTGAACTTGATGTTAAGTTTTTGGGTGATACTATTACTTAATTAATTATCAGATTTTATTGCATATCATAAATCTTTTAATGTCAATATTACTCGAAACATAAGTTTGTTTGACCTAGCCAAAAAAGATCTTAATTATTACTCCAATAAGTTTTAAATAGCAAATTGCAAAAGAAGTCAGAAAAATATTTATCTGTTTGCATGTTAAAAGGAATTACTTTTATGATTTATAAGTAATTCTAGGTGTCTTGTGATTTATATGTAATTCTAGGTGTCTTGTGATTTATATGTAATTCTAGGTGTCTTATTTTCAGTTGTGCAATATCATTCTGCTAGATTTAAGAATTTAAAAATTAAAATATTTTTTCTTGCAGTTAATTATACTTGATTATAATTCTTGATTAGTTCCCATTGTTTTTAATTACTCGATACGTCTATCAGACCACTTTTCTACCGCAAATGAAAGCCGCTATTTTCTTTTATTGGTAATTTTTAGATACTTGCCAATAGCGCTTCTAATGACTAATTTAAGAGTCCTAATACATTGTTCTATAGGCGCTCTGTATTAATGTGGTCGCTCTGCAATTTATAGTAATAACAAATTAAATAAGTATTTTGGTAAAACACTTAAAATAGGAAGAAGATTCTTTACTTTCTCATATTACAGCGAAAGTATAAATACATACACAATCAAAGAATCCCTTACCGAGAGTTAGAGTTAGATTGCATGCCTCTTTAAAGCACTTAACTTCCAATGGAAATATCCGATTTATAATTTTGTCTTAAAAAGTAGAAGTACCAAGGAAGAACTGGTAAATATCCAATTTTGAAACTTAGGAATGAGCCCACAGCATCAATTTTGAAAATCAGGTGTGATGTGCAATATTTATATGCAACATTATGTACTTTTTGGCCAAAAAAAACAACCTCAATTTTGAAGTTGAATGGATAACAGAAATTAAGTTGAAGTTCAGCTTAAAATGCAATTATAACGATAAGCATGAGGGTGCAATTATAGCGATAAGCATTGCTTTAAGTCAGAATTTGTCTCTAAGATCGAGGGAAGAGTACAAATATAAGCAATAGGTACTTTTACTGCCCAAGCTTGCAATTGCAAATGAAATGTCGTATGCTAATTTTTGATATAGATGGAAATTTGAGTTCTTTATCCCTTTAATTTCCCTTACTATTATTCTTTATTTGGAATGAATGAGACAAAGAGGAATTACTCCTATATTTTCATGTGGCAATATGAAGAATTATTAAAACCAAACTTTTTCTCAGTGAAGTATACCTAAGAAACCACGGAGTATATTGTCTTAATACTGTTAGTATGTTAGATTAATTGCCAAGAAATGTCTCACTAAGTAGTTAATCTACATTGGTTTACCATCTACATTATTATTAAATGATTTAACTACAAAGCTATTTTTGTTGGTTAGACTTCTTTTTTATGATAAACATGAATAATAATCACATCCCATCTGATCAATGCTTAGTTTATGCTAATAATGGTAGCATTAGTACCAGTTTTGGAATTGTTTTGTGATTGTCAAACTTTTTAAAAGCCAAAAATATTGAACGATTAACAAAGCTTCTGTTTTGTTGTATATTAGTTCACTGTAGAAAAAAGGATGCTCGAAATAATTTTTTGGAACAATGTTTTTTTATATTTTTCTGTATCGATACCTTAATTTATCGATAGTTTATAGTTATTTTATACTAAAGTACCTTAGTTCATCGTTAGTAACCTGTATCGATAGTTTTCATTGTCTAAAATAACGTTGATGATCATTTTGTGCATTACCTAGCATTTTGTAAAACTGCATACAAAAATATCGAGAGTACTATTTTAGGAATCAGGGGAATCAAGGAGGAATTGGGGGAAACTAGTTAAGGAATCAAGTGAGACGACAGGAAATCGAGGGGAAACAATGTGCTCGTGTGTGTAACTTCGTTTCCAAAGCTTTTTTACCTAAGCTTTTTTCACTTTACTAAAATCTGTTCTTTCAAAATAGAACTAATTTTTGAATCCCCAGCTTTGCCGATGGGATCCTATAAATTCAGCTCCGTCCGTACGTCCGTCCATAACACAGCTTCCTCAGAAACCGTTCATCAGTTATTTCTGATTTTTTGCATGAAGTTAGTGGGCCATACGTTATTCAAAGTGACAGAGTCAGATTATTGACAAAATTCTTATTTACCAGAAATTGGGGTCAAAACTCAAAAGTTCAAAATTTGCCAAAAAATCACTATTTTCAAGATATCTCCAGATCCCTTCATTAACTTTTTTTTACTTTTTGCACAAAGCTAGAGGCAATTAAAGTCTTTTAAGTGTCAGCATTCGGAAAAAATATTGTTGGATCCCCGGCTTTGCCGAAGGGATCCTATAAATTCAGCTTCGTTCGTCCGTCCGTCCGTACGTAAATTAGATATATAAATAAATTAAGTTTGTATCTCAATACAGTAAATGATTTTCTATAAGTACTTTTGAAGATTCTTTGATGATGAATTTTTTTACCGTAGATTCAATTTTAGAAAAGTCGTTATTGGATCCCCGGCTTTGCCGAAGGGATCCTATAAATTCAGCTCTGTCTGTCCGTACGTCCGTAACATGTTTTCTCAGAAACCGCTCATTATTTTTTTTTTTTTTTTTTGCATGAAGTTAAAGGATCATAAATGATGAAAATTGACAGAGCCCGATTTTTAACAAAAATTCTTTTTTGCCTAAAATTGGGATCAAAAGGTCAAAATTGGCCCAAGAATCAACATTTTTCAAAATTTCTCAAGATTCCTTCTTTAGTTTTTTTTCATTTTTTGCACAAAGTTAGAACTAAATGAAGGCTTCAAACTGGCATAAGTGTCATTATTCCGAA
>JAYJMI010221080.1:0-15375 GCA_036873855.1 Sarsia tubulosa
ACTTAGACTTATGAAAACCTGAGTCGTACGTCATGCGTCATTCGTCAAGTCGTACGTCATTCGCTTAGTGTAACATAAGTCGTATTGCACCAGGCAACAGCGCTCTATATCTAACGGGGGGTAAAGGTTGCTACATCGATTATTTCATGCTTTCCAATTAACCTGTGTTTCTTATAGCAACTATCAAAAATAATAAATATTGTGTTATCAAAAAACGTCATTCAAGTAATCACGGCGCTAGATCTTAAGTTTTCTATTTTCAATATTTGATATTGCAAAAGTCTCTGCGAAAGAAATATTTTTAGCAATTACTGGTAGCAAACTCATAGTTTTGATTTCATTATCCGGAAATACGGACAACAATTTCCTTAGCGATCTTTGGAATAAAAACGGTTTGCAAAGCAGTTCTTTATTACTAGCCTTTCTATCACTAGAAAATGGGATTCAATAAAAATACTAACATTGGATTCAATTTACAAAATCAAAAGTAATAACTTGAAATAATTCATTAAATTAAGATAAGAGATAATCTAATTTTTAATCAGCGAAAATGATGTAATCTTTTCTTACGTATTGAATAAGTTCAAAGTTTTTAAAAGAGGATGAATTGTACCCAGTATTGCTACATTTTTCTGAAGGAAATATAGAGCGAATAAATATTTTGTAAACGAGGTTGCCCAGTATTGACAATTTTGGACAGTCTTTTGATATTTGTTATTTAAAACAAGATAATTTTCCGAAAAAGAAAAGGTAAACGAATTAGTTAATTCTGGGAAAGAAGCGAATTAATATTCTGGTAACGAGGTTTGCAAATGTCATTAATTTGCACCAAAAAAATATGAATATAAGATTTATAAATGAACATATAGATGTAAATGTTATTTAAAATGTTCCCAATAAGACAGTATATATTTCAAAAATTCAAAACTAAAAAGTTTGACCATATCAAATGACTAGATCTTTGATAAAAAAGATAATCAAATTTGAAATGGGAAGTTTTTTTTCTGCATCAGATCATACCGCAAGTATCGGCAACTGTATGCCAAAAGCATTATCAAAAGATAAATTTGGTTCTCCTCCACGTTTGAATAATCATTTGATTATATTATGACCAATTGGTTTCATAATGTCCAAAGGATGTAAATCAATAACCTAAGCAATATTTGTGCCTAATTGGGTTTGCCAAATTAAGTTGACTTCCAAATTGGGTATGTTTCTATGTATAAACCAATTTGAATTCACCAATTTATTCCTACAATTTTAAGATTTTATTGATTAAACAATTACACAAAGGCAAGCAGCCTGTAATACTATTTTTAGCCTACGATTCATACCAACGATTCATACCAAAATTATATTACAACATTCATCAAACATTTATTATAAAAGAAACAAAAAATGCAACCACAAAACGTTAGACTATTAAATTATAATGATTTTTAATCTAATTAAAAATAACGGTCCTTATCATCTGCTAGATATTTAATGATAACGATTTCATACATAAATCATTTAATCACATCGCTACATAACGGTTTTAATAATGTAATGATGAGTTTTATGGAGTAAGACATAACTTGTTGTAGCTAAGTGAGTGTGTTGTATAAGGACCTCGTGATTTATAGGAATTTGAAAGTTTAAAACAGATAATCAGTTTTAATATTTGAGGAATGCAAAAATTGATGAAAAATTTAGAATATAAAATGGAATTGCTGAAATCTAGGTAAGAATTATTTTAATATAAAACATGTTTTATTAGTTAAGTTGAGAGTTGATATATTCAGTTTTGCTTTGGTTCCAAATAAGTGATCCGTGAAACAATTAAGGAACTATTTTCTAAAATTCTTTCATATATATAATTACTATAGTTTAAGAGGATCGCTTTTTTCGACACTTGTATTATTTGTTAAATAACAATCTCGTTCTCAAGTTATTTTTCTGATTATTTAATAAGCCTATAAGCGATTTAACATTCTAGGAACGAGGTTGTTTTAAAAGAAATAATTGATCTTTTAGTCACATATATAAAGTCATTCAAGTCAGAATAGGCCAAGTATCAGAGTTGGGTCGATTTCTGCATATTACTTCATATCAAATTTAATTTCTTTCAGATTATTTTTTTTTACTAAATAAATGTCTTTATATCTATTGCCAACCTCCTTCCCAGAGTAAGTTTTCGCTATGGGAAGATCCCTCCGCCTTCTTCTCTTGCGAAAAATTATTCTGGCAACGAGGTTGGTCTATTGCAACTTAAAATTATGAATTACAAAACTATAAGTTATACTTCTGCGAAAGAATCAATTTGTGTACTAACTGAGTGTTTTGAAAACTCGACTAGAAAGAATTTAAAAACTGAACGGGAAATTATGAAAATTTCGAGCATAAGTTCGTAAATCAAGAAATAACAAGGTCAACATTAATATAAGTCTACGTACATTCCTTGCTATCATGGAAACAAATTTCATTAATAACTATCGCTTTATCCGAAAAATTTAAATCCTTTTCTTTTTAAAAAAAATACAAAAGGGCGATGTTGTCAAACGGTTAAAATTTATATTTTATATTAGTTCGGTATATTGATTGAATTCAAACAGAGTTTGTAAAACCAGCTAATATTTTCTAAAAGAATTCTTAAAAGTAATTTTAGATTAAAATCGTGATAATTTGCAGCACTGTGAACCGATATTATTTTATAACAGTTTACACTAAACATTTTATATAATTCTATTTATAAGATTAACCACAAGTAGGATGATCGTTATATTAAAACTCTTCTTCAAGTATGGGCTAGCTCAAGTGTAGACTGGTTGTAGTCCATTCCAAGTATTCTTTGGTAAGAATAAACTGCCTTCCGATCTGCAAGTTCCGTTAGTCTAGCTAAAGTTTATAGAAAATTAATAACTATTATGGAAATTATGGCATTTGTTCAAATAATAAACAATTCGTTCATGTTTTAAAACGGATGATACTATTTAGGAAATAATATATATACCAAAAATCTGGCTGGCTAAAATCAAAATTTCATTTCCTTTAAGTGATTGTAAAAATAAAAAAAATTATGGAAAGGTAATTGCTTATGGAAATATAAAAAATCTCAAATATATATCCTTTGAAACAACTTCGTTTGCTTTTATAATCAACTGATATGATTAATAAAGTCTCTTTTTATTTACTAATTATATGCATATGACAACCTCGATCCCAGGGACTTTTACCTCTTTTGCATTAAGCGGATTCAAATAACATATACAATAATTGATTGATCAAAATAAAAACTATTTAAAGAATGCTTTAAATTATGAAAAATTTCACTGTAAAAATACTTGTTCCAATTGACAATGAATTTATAAGCAATTGATCAAAAAGTATCCATTCTTTTTATTACATGTGTCTGTTTTCTAAATTACCCAGCAAGAGCCTACAGTTGCTATGACAACATGCATTATTTGAATTCTTTTCTTTATTCAGAGGAATTCTGATAAATTATTAAATATGAAAATTAAGAAATAACCCTATATGGCAATAATACAAACATCTACCATCTTAAATTGTATATTATTGGTTTTGTATAACAGATTCTAGAATTGTAGCAAAGCTCCTAGTATTAAATAAATGTAAGGTAAGATTTGACGTCAAATGTCCCGTTGCTCACAGAGAACTACCAACTTTAAAATATTTGTTTACAAAAATAGAAAAAGATTGAAAATCCTCACTCCAGAGTTCAGTCATTTTTAATAAAATATATGAAATACTTTTAAAATACTTGAAATATTTGGAATTAGGTTATATATTTTGTTTGCTTGCCTCAAAAAAACACAGCTGTTTGTTTTCAAAATGGCCCTGGAAGATACATCCTGAATAACCACAAATTGATTTACTATATGCGATCTTGATATGCATAAAATTGAATTTGATGAGGAATAATAGGATTTTGATGTACTCTTCTAATCTCTTTTTTTAAAATGCTATTAGAGTTATTTATGTTAAATATTTTAAATTCGTATTGATGGACAGTTCTAAAATTAGCAATATCAATACTATAACTACATATAAATAAACATATGAATAATCTGGAATTAAGGATATAAAGTAATCTATCATAACAATATTTCTTATTTGTGCAGATTTTGTCACACTTATTTAAGTATTATAGGAACATATGCTCATATATGTCAAACCAATTATAGTCTCTACAGACACTTTGTGCAACGAAAGACTAACACTTCAGTAGTGTCCTGCGGAAAGTCGAGGTAATTTTTATGTGTTGTTTTTGTGATATTTGTGCTTCAAATCAACTAAACAAAAGAAAACAATAAGCAAAAGTTTGGAGTTATTTTCTTTTGATGTTCCAAATAAAATGAGGCAACTTTTACCAGCTTGGTTTTCAGTTGCTCTTTACAATGAATAAATACTAATATAGGTAGCACAAAAATGATTCACTTAATATCGATCGATTTTTCAAAACTCCGAGTGCTGTAACAGAAGGAGTTTATTTGAATAACTATAAATAAACAATATACAGATTAAATATGATACCAAAATGTGATTATAGTGTTAACAATCTTTTATGCTATGTATAAATCATTAAACAGTTGTTTGGCCACTTGCCAGGTAACCAAATCTTGATAATTATTTATTTGCTTTAGTTTCATGGAAACATGTTTTTTCTCACCGTTCATATATATATATATCGGCAAAGACATTTATTTGTATTCAAAATGACTAGACACTAAAGTTGTTTGTTTTTAAATTGGTAAAATACATTAAACAAGGCGAAAACAACCATTATTTTATTAGAAAAACGCGTCTTTGTGAGTAATTGACGTACACAGTAGGGTACAAATAATTCAAATGATGACATATAAAAGCTTCATAAAATTGTTGACATATTTCTAAAGTACGAAAATTAAAGATGATATAAGTATCTATACACATATACATTTATTTAATATGTTTTGGAAATCCTATAGGGGTAGTCATTAGAACATTAGACAAATTTCATATATTAGACAAATATATATTAATCCTTTAGCAAATAGTATCCTTGTAGTTGAAACGGAAATAGTTAAATAAATTGTACTTCATATACTTATATGGTAGCATTAATTAATATATTTATACAGATTGTCAAGTGTTTGGTTTTACATTCAACGATTTACAAAACCAAGAACATGTCACCATCAAAAGATGACAAAGCAAAAGATGACATTTTTTCATATTTTATTTATATAAAAGGAGTTATTTATATTTATATTATATTTATTGGTGTATGAAATGACAATATTTATGGATCGATAAAAGTTTATTTGTCTACTAAAAGAAGGGATCTTCTTTGCATTCATTCAGGTACAAAGATACAAACAAAGCGCTTTGGCATCAAAACAAAATATGGAATTTTCTAGATATATAAAGACACACATAATTTTACATTATCAGCAAAAGTATTGAAATCATTACTAATCGGGAACGAAGTTTGAACTAGAGTGGGAACTGAATTTGTGAAACGGAATTGAAAAGAAAAAAAGTTAGAACAGAGTGGGAACAGAATGTGTGGAAATGGAATTAAAAACGACGAAAGTTTAAACAGAGTGGGAACTGAATATGTGTTAACAAAATGAACAACCTTGATCCTGTGCCTCTTATTCAAATCTCCGTTAGTAAAATAATACGCTCTGGGAACGAGAATGCAAAAGCTACTTTTAAATAGTAATAAAAAAGCGATTTATATATTTAAAATGTAAGAGGGAGTAAGTTTTGTGACGTTAAATAAATTTAGTGCAAAATCTGTGAGTAATCATAGTATTGAGTTTCAAATAATGAATATCCGATAGATTTCAAAACGATCTGTTTTCTTATTATTTCTGGTTATCCGACTCTTTTTACAAAGTTATTATGTGCCTCGTTTGTTTATTTAAAATAAGGTTTCTTATTTTTGTTGTGTTTTCTTGCTTATAAAAAGTAATAATGTTCTTGCCACAATTTTAAACTTTGTAGTAGGCAAAATATTTTCGTTGAGAGGAGAAGTACAGATAAGTAGCATACGTTGTAGTTGAATCTCCTGCACCCTCACTGTATTATAGGTTTTGTGGGTTGTATATTAGCTGTAAAATATTAGCTGGCTTATTGGCCTATTGTTGATCTCACCTGTCACTGACAATGAAATATGTTTTATGGATTTTGTACTTAACAGTCTTAATTTATTTTTAGGTAAAATTTATACTAAAAAAAAACACAGTTTATACGAAAAAACGAAGTAATATTAATATCACGTAAAAGTACAGATCAATATAAATTTAAAATAAATATCATTATAAATATCAATATAAATTTAAAAATGGAAACGAAATCGATTTTATTTATGTTGCTAGTTGTTATGGTTGAACTTTCATCGGCAAAAAGGTGGAGAAAAATGGTATAAAATATTTTTTATTGTATTATTCTTGCAGCTTTTAAAAAAATCATACTAATAAAAAAAAAGATAAAGCAGAAGCTAATAGATATATTTGTTTATTTACTTCTTAACTGATATTATATGATTGTGTTGTTGACGGTTAGTAGGACCAGTTAACGGCTAGTAGAAGTATAAACTTTTGTTTCTTTCTCTTTTATTTGAATAACTAGTCACACTTCTATATTTTTTTTCAGTTCGAATTAATAAATTTAATTTATAAGGCAAGCAAACTTTCTTTAAGCTGATCTTTTCATTTGTTAATTTTTCAAACTTGAAATGAAATTGTAATATTTTCGATAACACAAAAAAGTAATAATAATAATAATAATAATATTGTTTTGTTTTAGACTTGTAAAAGTAATAATGATTGCAAAGAAAATGAACAATGCATTGACAAAAAGTGTAAACGCACTCCTAAAACTGATGAAATAATGGTAAGTTAATTTGGATTTTTTTGTACCTCTTTTTTTCGGGTATTTTTTGTAAATGTTTGTAAGTTTGCTGATTTTAAGTTTTTTTTTGCTTAAAGTACAATTTAAGACCAACTAAGCTCTAATTGGTTTAAATATCTTAGACTACTTTAGTAAATCCTATTGGTGCGTTTATTATACAACGTTTAAAATTCGGCTGTTTGTGTGGTTTTATTCTTGGTTCGTCAGTTGGTTAATGTTTCATTTATTTGTTTTCAGTTCCAGTTTCAAAGTTGAAATCAATTTGTTAATCAAACTTTGTAAAATAAACAAACTTCAATTTTCTAGAACGAAAGTTTTTGCATCATCAGTAAAGATTGTCCAGCATTGTATTACTGCAATAAAATGAATAACAAGTGTACTGTGGTGAGCACGGTTGATCATATAATGCAAAAACAAACAGTAAGTATTATCATATCTATAAAAACTTCTAGAATATGTGTAGAAACTGCTTTATAAGCTAAAAACAAGCATCAGCGTCAAATTTAAAAATACCATTTTCTGGCATATGTTATAAAAGCAACATCTAATGATGTCTTGTATATACTTTTATAATGAATGTGGGAACAATTTAATGACTGTTGAACCCAATTAAAATTGTTTTGTGGCTTTGTTAGAAATGTTGTGGGTTCATTAAGAATCCGTTATAAATTTGAAAAGAAAATACACGAATTTGAAATATATAATTGAAATAATAAAGAAAATAACCAGAAGCTTCACCATTTTGAATATTGATAACAGAATTCAAATGGTTTGACAAAAAAATAAAAAAGTTGTGTCAAAACTTAAGAATGAAAACATAAAATATATTTTTTTTTTAATTAGTCAAAACTTATTTAACATTAGCTTGCATGCCTACGCACTTATCTTGAAGCAGCTAATCCTTGTGGATAAAATTTTGCAATACCGTTATTATAGAGCATGTCCCTAATTACGTGATAAGAAGAAAACTACACGATTTGTAAACTTTAATGATTCTGATTCATGTTACAAATTACATTTTAAATTTCCTGTTCCAATAAGTAACATGACAATTTACTCTCTGTTCCGCTTATTTGTTAAAACTAACATTTGAAATTACTTTTAATGGTTTAAAACTATTATTTATGATTTCTTAAAATAACAGTTACATCATAAGTATGCTAAAAATCGTCATTGTTAGCTTTTACTTCATGCTGGCATATTTTATTTTAATCGTACGCTACATTCTCTACCATTTTGAAGTTTATATTAAATTCAGTAAACATGTATAAACTTTAGTTATAAAACATTTCTATGATAACTTTCTATAAATCAAGTCTAAACATTATTATAAATGTTTTCTTTTTCTTTTCTTTAGTGTAGAAATGTGTTTAAGAAGTTTTGCTTATCAGAAAATCACTGTGGATGTAATGAAGAAAAAATGATTTGCGAGGATAATGAATGTGTTTATTCAAAACCAAAACAACAAAAGGTTAGTAAAATGTAAACTTTTTGCTTTTTATGTCTTGAATATTCCAAGTTATGTTTTGATACATTATTGGTGCAAAAGCTATGTTGTCGAGTTGCCGAGTTGTTCTAAATGACATGATTGATTTTACAAATTTCTCCCATACTTTAAAACATAAAGGAAATCTTTTTAATTGGTCTATATTTTAAACAATATATTTTTTTCAAATATTAAAGACTATAAAACAAAAAAAAATTCAAAAAAAAATTAACAAATATTTTTTTCTTTTATAAAAATTTAGTATAAATTAAAAAAAATAATTTTAAAACAACTTTTTCTAACACTTATTTAGGTCCGCAATGCCAATTGTCAACATCATTACGAATGTCCTTTTTTGAATATATGTGATGTTAAACTACAGCAATGTCGTGAAGCAAAAAACAATATAGAACTAATGTTATTATTTACAGTTAAATATCCAGCTAGAAAGAAAGACACTCACTGATGAAAGCATTAAAAAGAGGTAAATTTCATATCCATATTTTTTTTTCGAATAATATATGTGAAAGGCAACAAATTAAAGAGTATTGTAAAGCATTTTATGAAGTAGCCTACGATATAGACCTTTTACGAAAAACGCGTTTTTCTACGAATGTGCATAGACCAAGCTTTAGTGTGGTCTAGTTAAAAAATTATATACAATTTGAATTTTACTTTTGCTTTACTTATTACTTTAATTACCTATATTGATATATATCGTATCTTATATATTTACTAGTACTTGTTAATTTGACTTAGCATTTGACATAATCTTATAAAAAACCAGATTAGATTAATTATCAATCTCCATTTTTAATTAGCACAAAAACCGTTATAATCTGTATCTCATAATAAAGATTAGACGATTGTATTTGTAGTGATGTCAGAATTCAATATCTTGATCCCTTTTAAAAACAATTTACAAAATAAGCTTAATTAAAAAAATTCACCTTGATTTTAAATAAGATTTAATGTATTTAGGAAAAGAATTCTATGAATTTGACAAACATACCAAGCTATTTTTATACTCTATGGATTTATTTCTAATGTTTTTTTCTTATATATGTTGCTATTATTTTTAGGTTGTTCTGAACACGTGGAAAAAAAATCCGTGGATAACTTACTAAAATATAAAAATGTGAAACAATGACAACAACAACAACAACAACAGCACGTGATAACTTTATAGAGCACGTGGAAGTTTCATTTCATCAAGAGAAAATGGAGATAGTTGAAATACAGTGTATAAAGAAAATTAATGAATTACCAAGTATACAAAAGAGATTCGATTTTTAGATAAAGTACCATGTACTAAATTATAAGTGTGATGTATTAAATTAAGTACCATGTACTAAATAAATTTAAAAGACACTTCAACGAAAAATATTCTAGATACATCCTTTAACCGGAAAAAAAAGAAAAAGCGCCAAAAAAGCAAACAACAACTATACAATATGCAAAACCATAGTAATCAAATTATCAAAACATAACAGAGTTAAATATATTGCATTGGTTAGGATGATCAAATTAAAGGTAACCGCATAAAAGTGTGAACAATAAGCATGGTTTTAAAAAGAAACGATAACTAAAAGATGAATTCAAAGTTTGGAATTCCATGTTTAATATTAAAGCAAAACATAAAAGTCAAATTTGTAATTTTATTATTTATTTACATAGAAAAACATATGTAAAGGTTAATTTGAGGGGAACTTTTGAGTTTTGGAAAGGGAGTTTATTCAGATTTGAATTACACATTAACAATTATGTAGTTATGTCATGGAGCTATTAAATTTCAACTTTTTCTATAATCATTCAATTTTTTTCTCCCTTAGCACAAAACGCATTCTACCTGGAGTTCAAAATCTCATTTGTTTGTTTTTTAGTTACCTAACAGTATTTTTTTATCTTTATATCAATTTTATATTTATAAGAATTTTATAAACATTACTATATGTAAATATATAAATATCTAGAGAAAATATTTGTAAATAGAAAATATAAACATAAGAAAGATATTCTGAACTTTAAAAAAATTTTTTTGGTATTTATATTCCTTGCTTAAATTTACTTTTTTTGTTATAAGGCTGGTGTTGGAAAAACATACTTATCAGATCGAATAAAAAGGTTGCTGGTAAGTACTTGCTGCTTGTGGATTAGGATAGTAGTGGATGTTCCCGCGAGTTGTAGTAGATGTTCCCGCGAGTTGTACTAGATGTTTCTGCAGGTTGTACTGGATTTTCTTTGGTTTTTTAAGTAAAATTAGATTTTTTCCGAAAGTGTTTTTTGTCACTTATAACGGAGTCAATCTTCTATTAACACCTTTCGGTGACTCGTTGAAATTTGACTACTTTTCTAGAATCACTTTTTCTCTGATAACGGCAAATACGTGATGTCTCACGGTAAAGTATTTAAGAACTTTAAATTTAATTGCTTTTATTATAGATTGCATTGATGCAATGTCATTAAAGTATCAGTTGGCATCTCTCTCAGAGAGCTGCCACGCTTATAAAGTAGTCAAATAGCCCCAATACTTATACCAGAAACATGTAATCAAAATGGACGTTCAATTTATATTATGTTATGAAATACATCATTTAATCACTGATTGCATGGTAACCAGGCGCGTTACGATGAATTTAAATCAATTTAAAATTTTTTAAATGCTTTTAAAAGAGACGTCAAAGTTCTGACATGCATATATCTTATAGAGAAGAAATCACCGATAGTTAATTGCAGGCAGGCCTGCAATTCTCAATGCAGGCCTTTACCTCACCAATTCAGAATTAAAGAAAGCACAAAATAAATCTAATATATTTGAACAAAATATCGAAATTTTTTCTTTGAAGGTATACACTGAGTTAATAGTGAACTAATAGGTCAAATATGTTTTTCATTTAAGCAAAAATTGATTGCAGTCTTTAAAAAGACATTATCTTTACATTTTTATAAACAAAAACTTCTTACTTTTAGTATTGGATTCCAACATTTACCCTGTAACTCTGCTTGTTCGAAGAAAACTCGACGTTATATAATCCTCGACTCGACATTATATATACATATATTTTTCTTTCGTCTAACGATCACAAAATACGGGTTTGAGTTTACGCCACGGCAATAATAATGAATAGTTTTTAAACGACTGATAACATAGACTTGAAAAAGTAGTTCTTTAAGACATAGTCGACGGTCGTAATACACGGGTTTATTAACGCCACTTGAATATCTGAGTTTCCTTCCTTTTTCCAAATGGAGCAAAACTTATTATAAGAAACAACTACATACAGTCTACTAGTATAGCGCTAACGAAACCTATACGCATTAGAAAAAAGTTTGCTTTTCTGGATCCGTTTTTTCTTAAAAGAACGATAAAATCTAGACTAGTTACGTACGTAGGCTCTTCAATTAAGATCAATTATGCAGCTGCTAATCAACCAAAGTATGGCTTCAAACTATATCCACTCTTACTATTGTAATTTATTTTATGTTTTGATAGTTGAAGAAAAAAACGGATGCAGAAATCGGAATAAAAACGAGGTACTGGAAATGAGTATAAGATCATTCTTGCGTAGAGAGATTTGCAATTCCATATGTAAGCGTGTTTTTATATATACACGATGAATGTTGTTTTTAATAAAAATATTTTGTATCTATAAATTATCTGTTCATTTTTCGGATTATTATGTCAAAAATGTTTTAAAAATAAACCCTTTCAGAGTAAATCCCTTCCAAACTATCTGGATAAATCCTTTTAGAGTAAATCCTTTTTAAACTATCAGGGTAAACCTTTTCAGAGGAAATCCCTTCAAAATATGAAAGCAGGCAACATTGGTGTTGTAAGGAATAACTATTCTAAGCACTTCCGCTCCTTTGAAAACTTGTCCTAAAATGTTCCGAAACCAGCCTCCTTTTAAAAACTAAATAAAATGTTCCTATAAAAAGGGATGGGATCTAGAAAAATTTATACCTCCTTTGGAATACTAGCTAATTAAGTTGTTGCTTTGAAATAGTTATAGTCTTAACACACCTATTGTAGTAAGAAACTGTCAAAAAAGGAGCTCCCTTGAAACATCTGTTCTGAAGAGGTTCTACATGTTTTACATTTTATATTTTCTAGAACTGTCACTAAAGCCTCCTGTGAAATTTATAATTTTGAGTTTCCTATGGAACACCTATTTTGAAGAAATGCATCGTTGGCTGCTTCTTAAATTTTGTCGCAATCTCGTATTGAATTCCTATTTCTAAGAATATTTTCTTTAGTATCATAAATAAATATCCCGATTAAACAAGAAACAGTGTAGACTCTGTCTTTGAAAGTTACGAGACACAGGCATTAGGCATTTCCTGTATTACTCTAAATATTTAGCCTACAAAAAAGGATTTAAGATTTTGCATAACTGAATTTCTTGGTAAAAAAATAAAAATAGTCCAGGGATTTCAGAGTATCAGAGTAAATTGGCTTTCAGAGGATTTCAGAAATTTTAGATATTCATTTATCGAAGCACGTAGTTAAGTTCTGTCTTCCAGTGTTTGTCTGTAGATTATTTGAGAGCTAAGTAGAGTATTTTGATGATGATCTTTATTAATTAATTTAAGACTTAGTGTTTGGATTATGGATTAGTCATAATATTTTAGTCAAATGAACTAAACTGATAATCAATATTTTATAAGTTAATTAGCACTAAAAATTTTCAAAAATAGCATTTTGATACAAAATTAAGGATCCAAAATTGATATTCATTAATTCATTTTTATTTTTTTAATTATTCTTGGAATGGAATTCCTAAGAAAGAAATAAATAGTAGTGTGAAGCAGAACTTTTAAATTTGCAAAGGTATTATTTTCTAAAGTCCCTCTATTCTACTCATATATAAACAATCTTCAAAAGAAAACTATGTTGCACATTTATGTCAAGCACTGTTACTTGGTTTAAAAATGCGAGATAGCTCCAGAATGAAGACTCTTGATTTGAGAAACTTTATCTGCAATTTTTTTTGATGCGATTCTTATAAAGCCTAAGAATTTTTTATTAGTCGATTGCAAAGAGAATATAAAGTTATTCAACCATTTTAAATTTTATATTTAAATTCTAAGTAATTTTGTCTATGCAATAAAAGCTTAACCCTAATAAACCTGGGGTCCCCCCCCCCATCCGATTTTTTTGAAATATATAAAAAACGGTACATGCTACGCCTTCAACGTTTTGTGACTTTTATTGACTACCTATTTAACACATAATCAGACAGTTTCAAGGAACTTTTCCCAATCACGGAAAAAAATATTCAGACTTTTCTAGGCTTGGTATCATATTTCAGCATTTTCACCATTAAAAATGGTGAAAATGTCATTTAACTATAACTTTTTTATTATTGATTCTATAATGATCAAACTTTCACAGAATGATTATAACCTGATTTTGTTTTCAAAATTTGAAAAAAAAATCATGTGACATTTTTGATGACGTCATCAGAGAGTATGACGTCATTTCTCAAGTTTTGACATGTTAGTGACGTCAGAAAACAGTCATCAAAAGCTGATTGTTAAAAACAGGAAGATATGTTAAAAAGCTATCTTTAATCACTCTCTAGTGAAATTTTCATGGAAAAATACCAATGCTGACTCTTTTAAATGCAAATTTAGTGAAACAAGTGATTTTTACTAAAATTTTGGAAATGACGTCACAAATATGACGTCATCATCAAAAAAGTGACGTCATCACAAATTATTATTTTTTATTAGGATATATACTAACACTCTACAAAGTTTCAATGTTAAAATCTAAGTAGTTCTCCACTTATCAGAGAGGGCCAAATGTGTCCCCCCCAGAAAAAAACTACGCTCGAAAAGTCCAGGTTTATTGGGTTAAAGTTAGACTAAAGTTTTACTTTAAAGTTATATCTGATCATAAGGTTCTTTTTCCTGTCTACCCCTTGCTATCTGTCTGTCTATACACGTCAACTTTGTTCATTGGTTTTTATATTATGTAACGTAGTTTAATAAAAACAAACCCATTGAAGTTTTGACTTTATGAAAATTCTCTAATGGCGGAGTTTTGCTTATATAATGTCCTATCTGTAAAATAATACGCTCTTACTACGAGAATGCATTTACAACTTTTTTCATGCTACATTTATTAAAAAGCAAATAAATTATCAATTTTTTAGAACTTCTTGTCTAGTTTGTATGTTATATCATAGACATACCAACTGAGATGGTTCAAAGCCACTTTAATGTTTCAGCTAGCCGTGTTAGCTTTTGTCATACGAAAAAAAGGAACGTCTCAAAAGACATCTCTTAAGTTGCTAGATCGTTAACACTAATTTTAGAAATTAGCACCTATATTAAAGGAAAGGTATATTTTTGCAACCTCTTCGATCCCAGGACTTCTTTCCTCTTTTACCTCATGATGATTCAAAAAGCCGATCTTTTGAAAGAATGCGCTCTCGGGATGAGAATGGTATTGCTGTTCAACGTTAATGCAGCTATTGTTTAAGTATTTTGTTCACGCACAGTTTGTGGCTGGAAGAACTCTTTTCTTTTGCTGGGCTAAAATGCGACTTAACTAATAAAGCATTTATATGTCCGTATTATAAATAAAAACAACGTTGCATTGGTTATTGCATAAAAGCACATTCAATTGTAGACTACATATTCATACCATTATTTAAGAAAACAAGATTCTCTTTTTCAATGTGCTGAATTAAACCCATATATTGCTATATTTCAGAGAACAGTTTTTTGCTTATTTTGTTGGTATACAGCCAATAATAAGCTACGCCCACTGATTTCAATAAAGATTTTAAAATATTGCAAAATAAAAGTAAAACAATGCTTAGGAAATATTTAGTTTTATATTTAGAAGGTAATTAATCATATGAAAATCATATTCTCATATCCTATATTTGTTATAAACAAGAAGCGTTACTGCTAGAACACGGGATGTGTTCATCATCTAATGAAAGGATGAACCTTTTCCATTACATAGTAAT
>JAYJMI010222191.1:0-47859 GCA_036873855.1 Sarsia tubulosa
TATGACAGATATATTTCTGATAATGTACTGTATATTTTAATTTAATTATTTTTTTTAAATTTTGTAAACTTTGAATTAAAAGAATATAAAAGTATAAAAGGCGTATAAAAAATATTAAAATACAATCATATCGCGTGTGAATTTTTTTGTGTGAAAATTTTTTTTTGATATTAAAATTCAATAGAAGTTTTATTACATTTATCAAACTGACTTGTCTTGTCCTTAAAACAGCTATATTATTACTAGGGTTAACATCATGAAGCACCCATTTTCAGTTACATAGTCCAATACTCTACAGTAAGATTATGTTTACGATGAATTGAAAATATGCAACAGCTTCTTGCTTATTAAAAAAATCTTACCTTAATGTAACGGCTTCCCGCAGTAAAAGCTGAAGCGCTCCATGTTAAATAGATGCATGATATAAGAAATAACCAAGTACAATTGGTCAGCTTGTTCGCCATTTTAACTTAATTAATAATATAGTATTAATGATGGAAAGATAGTCTTTAGCACGACAATGATAACATCTGCCTGTAGAAAATAATAACTAAAAAAATATATAGCATAGAGCATATATATGAAATTGTTAACTCCGTTGAACACTATTTCCATAGAAACTAAAATACACGTCTTTACTTCCCACAATATAGCGCCCCTTTCAATCTAAAAACTTTATTGGCTTTAGATCATTATTTTTTGTAAACTTCGCACGTTTTGTGTAAGTCTTACGAACGATTTGTCAAAGCAAAATGTCAAAATCTGCATTTTTTTTATCATTAACTCAAACATTATCAAATCTTTTAAGCTTAGTTCTCACTAAGACGACATCGCCTTTATCACAGTTTATTTCTAATCCACCTTCTGTAAAAATTGCTAAAAATCTCTTACGAGGAACCCCATAAATTATATTTTTAAATGGATGTGTCAAAATAAAAAAAGTACTTATAGAAAACATTTTCATGACCTTTTGAATCAACAGTTTTGCTACTGTTTTCAACACCAATTCATAAATAGAAATATTAGCAACCCATACCCTAAACTATTCCGAGTCTTTTTAATAAAAATATTTTATAACAATAAACACGTCATTAAGTATTTCTCTAGGCAGTTTACTGAAAAAGCAAAATGGAAATAGTTTAAGAGGGGACAGAATTAATTAGGTTGCTAAAGTTAACGATGTTGAATTGGTGTATTGTCTTATTATTTTTTTCTTTTTACAGTTTTGTTTACAGCATAACTACCACGCCTCTATTATTCATTTATTTACTATGTATGTGTAATTTCAAACATGGCGAAGGTATTATAGACCTTTTGACCATAGTCATTAATTACAGTGCAACTTAATAAGCCGTTTCTTAAAAAAGTCGAATAACAAAAGTCAAAAATAGCGAAACGGCATTTGGAGTTTAATAGGCTATATCTATTCTTCAGTGCAACTTGTTCTACCTATTTTTTCCAAAACTTTAGAAAGAATCATGTACAACAAAGTTACTCCTATATAATTAAAAACAATTCATTATATGCAAAACAATTTGTCTTTCAAAAAAAATACATCAACAGAACATGCAGTTTTACAGTTAGTTGAAGATATTACAATGTCTTTTTCAGAAGGAAAATACACATTAGGTGTTTTTATAGACTTATCGAAAACTTTCTAAAGTAGATCAAAATTTAAACAGACTATTTTTAGAAATGGATAAAGAATTATAAAAAAATTCAATATTGTTTAAGGCAAATAAGTGAGTTAGTAACTTAGGGCAAGATTGGTTAGGGAGATCTTTTGGAATTTTTTAGAATATTTGTAATATTTTTCATTTTTTAGATTATTGACAGTTGTTCGCGATAATTACGTAAAAAAACCTTTTTAGTGTCTTTTCAAATTTGATGTCCATAAAGAATTATTAAATATTTGGATTCGTAATCACTACTTCTTGACAACTGGATAAAAGCAACCTCGTTCCCAGAGTAAATTTTCGTTATGTGAGAAGATTGCTATAAATCTTTCCATTTTACAACAATGAGTGAAATTATTTTAGTTTTAATTTAGTTTTAATATTTTAATTTTATAAATGGATTTCAATGTTTATATTTTGCATGTTATGATACTAACTACAAAGACCGGGAGCGTGTTTTCGTGAAGGTTAGGTGACAGTCTAAAGAAATGTAGCCTGAAAAATGTTCAAATTTATATATGCTTCATTATTTGGTATAAATATAAATATCTGAAAATTTGAAACTAAGATATTATAGAACTTTAGATATTTACCGTTTTGTATGATATTCGCTTTATCTTTCCTATACTGCCTGTCGCTTCAAATTTTTTGGGTCGTTTTTATCACGTGATTACAACAAAATATTCGTATTGTATTGCAATACACCTATTTACCGTAACGATCCACCATTTTGAAGTTTTTTATTTATAGTGCTTTTTATATAAAATAAATTAAATATTCGAATTCCTCATCCAAAAATAAACTCATATACAAATCTTCGTTTTGTTGACATAAAACTGTATTAAGGGGGGAGGGGAAAGAGTCTGGACACTATTTAGAGGGGTTAAAAAGCATTTTTACGTTTAATTCCTATGCAAAATGGCAATTTGTAACTTTTGTTCTGATTTTTAAGAAGTAATGAAATTTTTAGGCTGGGCTTAGTTTTTGACGAGGATTTCAAATTTCGTATTCATTTTTTCAGAAAATTTTAAACTTAAAAGTTTAAAAATCCATAATGGCGGATGTCTTACCGTAAATAGGTGTATTGTACACACAATTGTATAGATTAGTTAACTTTGATTTACACTCTCTTTTGAGTTAAAAGTTTTCTGTTACCGGTAATGGGTGGTAGAAACACAATCTTGAATTAAGTTTTCAAGCTGAATATATAAAATTAAGAAAAAAAGTAGTTTTATACTTTTTATGCTATCACTTATGTTTTGTGTGTATTTGTTAATTACTAGATAATTAGTCTTACCAGTGCAATCATAATTCTTACTTTTCAAAACTCAATCTTCATGTAAAAAAGATGATAGAGAAACTCTCTGGAAAAACCCAATAATTGTCAATTTTAAACAAATAATTATTAGTAGTATTGGGTATATCACAACCTGAAAACTGACGAGCATTTTAAACATCTGTAGTCGCCATGTAGGTACAATAAAGTTTTATAGCTATAAGGAGTTTTTTATTTATTGCATGATAAAGTTTAGTTGTTCGACTTTGTCTTCTGGCTTTGAATTTCCGATAGACAAAATAGAACCAGATTGTCGATAAGTCAAACATACGATATTTCATTTTTAGCTTTGAACCGTAATTGCAAAAATCGACTAAAACTAGTCTACATTTATGATTACCAAACCCTAAATTTAGTCTAAGTAATATCATAGCTAATACGAAAGATGGATTTGATTTCTGGAAGAAGAATACAACAACTGATACTTTATTTAATAACAAAGATTTATTGTCTCCGGTATATAATATATAAAACAGTTACTCAAAACTCTTCTCTATAGAAAATATTAAGATATATCAAAAGTTAGCTATAATACAAAATTAATAAAGTTAAAAAATAACAATCGCTGAAAATAAATCTAACTATACAAAAATTAAGACTATTCTAATTAATATTCGAGCGTTTGACCATGGCTTTTTAATGTATGGTCACACTTTGAAAATATAAATACAATATGATTACATTTAAAATATTTAATATACTTTTTAAACCAAGCGAATTTTATTTAAATACAAAATATATCTGTATTTTATTTCTACCAAAGGATCAGCGGTCCAATAAGTGACAAAAATCATTAAATAAAAAAAACATTTAATATATACAACGTTTGAATTCCAAAATAAAATATTTGGAAATATGAAATTTCTGATTTACCAGATAATATTTGAAAACTTTCTAAAATTAAATATATAAATTATGCATAAGGTTTTTTTCGTAAATGTTTCAATATGCTTCTTCTATTTGTAAATGCGAGGTGCGAGGTTAAGAATCTTCTCTGAGAGTGTTACGTATCCGATTGGAATAACGTTTACACTGATCGGATTAACACCGATTACCCGCTTGATGTTTACATTGAGCGATCGCTTAATTCGAACGCATGGTATAAAAATGAGAAGCATTAAACTTGTTGTTCCCATAGCGACAACGTGTGTTTAATGATTTCATAGCATACTATGTGCAGGCTTCCTCCTCACTTTCCGAAGTTTCACTTTCGGGTGAATCGTAAGGCGACTGAAGGAACGTCCTTAATACAAGCGATGCATGTACATCTTCTAACTTTTCCTGCTCATCCAAAACATCTGATATTTCTATCAAAATTTCAGGTTGAATATAAGAGTTTTTTCTAGCTTCTTCTAAACTATCGGAAAGCCACGGAGCTTCTAAACAAATATCGGCTAACGGACGTTTTTCCGGTATTCGTATTATTAAACTTTTTATAAATGTCTTAGCTTCTTCCGTAATGCTAGCAAAAGCGCTAGGTTCGAAACGATAATCTAACGCTGAGATACATGCCATAGTTTCGTCTTCGTCATCTGTAGCGAAAGGTGATATACCACTCAAGCTAAAAAAGGGAGAAAAAAATCTCCATTTTTTGCTAAACTCTTTACCTTATAAAGTCAAAACATTACATACACATTTTTGCAACTAATTTGACCGCAGCTGCAATATCATTAATCACTTCTTTTTACCAAAGTGCTAACCGTTAAGAGAATTAAAATTCACAAAGGTTGTTTAAACGTTCTGCTACAACGCACCTTGCATAGAAAAAAATAAAATTAGTTAAATTGAACCACATCCAGTCTACTATATAAAACCTTGATTGAACTGAGTAGTTTAAAATCTAAAATTTAAAAAGATGAGTAAAACGAAAACAAAATTAAGGTAAGAAATACGCAGAAAACAAACTACATCTTTGTTAGACTTACAATGTATAAGTGACAACTCCAACGCTCCACATGTCCGTATGATTAGTAACCGGTTCAAAGTTAATCGTTTCCGGTGCTGAAAATAAGTATTTGATAATGTAATAAAAACAAGCAAGTGCACATAAACGTTTTTTGTAAGTAAAACTGATTCTACAAACCTATTGTATGTCTTGAAGTGTTTTTTTCCTTTCCCCTTTATCAATTAGTACCAATATAATACCTGATAGTATGTAATAGGTGTGTGATAAGTGTTAAAAGACTTAAAAGGCAAAATAACTAAAATATCTATTAATTTTTAAAATATAGATTACTTTAACCTACCCATGAATTCTGCAGTACCAACCGCTTCAACTACTTCTCCACCTTTCGTATGTATTTTACGAGATGAGCCGTAATCAATCAATTTCAATGTCGCTCCTCGCATTATCATGTTACTTGGCTAAACAAATATCAAACTTATAAGCAACATTCCAAAACCTATTAAAGAACTAGAAACTTTTTGATTACCGGTTCTAATTTGAAATCCGACTAAATCTAGTCTACTTCCGGCTGTGTCCGAAATTAGTTTTACTCCTTAACTGATGCTAGCTACAATATCATAACATGAACGATAAAATAAGTTCTAACGGGATTATTTATTCTTTTTGCAGTCATTAATTGAACTCTAAAATAAAACTACAGAACTAGATCTAACCTTGACATCTAAATGACATATATCATGATGATGTAAATACTCCAAACCAAATAACAGCTGACGTACGCAATTTGCAACCTCGTTTTCAGTTAATCTATCAAACCGTGATAAATAATCAAGAATTGAGACACCTTTTACCAAGTCGCATACTAGAATCAAATACTTTCGAACTAAATATGCATCGTGTAAAAGAATTAGATGATCATGATTTAAATCGCGCCATATTTCAAATTCTTTCTTTGTGATTTCAATTGTATCTTCGTCATACTTAACCATCTTTGCAGCGAATGTATCCCCAGACACTTTATTTGAACATTTTCGAATCACGGCGAATTTCCCCCTAAAAATATTAAAAATATTGTAAAGATATATATATTAAATTCAAATAATGAAGCACCACTTCCATTAAATTTATTCGAGTGTACTACTTTTCACTATTTTGCGAAATAAGATACTTCTGGAAAGGAGGTTATCTTAAATTTGCTCTAAAATCCTTGAAAACGATTCCTCGCAGAAATTTATACACGTAAGGTAACATTATAATAATTAAAAAAACTGTTACTATTCTATTATCTTGAAAGAGACTTTTAATATTATAGAATAAATCAGAAAAAAATTCATGGCTATAAATCAGCAATCAACTAACCTTCCTATCTCTTCTTTGAAATTATAGTAAAGTTCCGGATTTTCTTCTTTTAATCGGATTTCTAATCTTTCCGATCGGGCTTTTATTTCTGAAGGTATTTTGATAGAGGATGAACGAGACAGCCTTCGGGCGCCTGGTGCATTGATGCTGCTACGTTTAGGATCACTGGCTATAATTAACAAGAAGAAACGACCATTAAAATATGTTGTCGACCTACAGAGCGGATAATAGTTTCGTATTCTTTCTGAAAAGATCTTTATATATGTAGACTATTATAAGAATAAGAGCAAGGAAGGGTTTAAATGTTTACTTATGTTATTTGATGTATCAAAGTTAGCTTTTCAGGCGTTTTGTTGTGATATTTCCCTTAATAACGAAGATCAAAAATCAAATAGAAGAGAGCAAACAAGGCAAACTAACAATTTCAAAGAGTTAGATGAAGATGAAACTTGTTTAAATAATAAAGCAACTTACTGGGTTCAGGTGTTTTAATCAATCCAGTTGTCTCGCTCATCTCGCTAGAACCAATAGCATTCGTTGCACTGACACGAAACCTATATGAACTCGATGGTTCAAGATCTTCAACTACCGTTACAACCTCTTTAATCTCATCTTTAAATAACGACCATTCTTTCTCGCCAAGTTTTCGATATTGCAGTCGATAAGTTAATACTGGTGAGTTGCCATCAAATAATGTTCTCCACTGCACTAACGCCGATGTGGCTAGTACTTGTGGTACCGTGGGCGCACAAGGAGGAGAAGGGACGTCTAAAGGAAATAAAACGAATCAGTATGGAAGAAATTTAATTTGTTTATATTGAACATGAAAGTTTCACGTAGTATATATGATAAATAATGCAAAAAGAATCTTATACTTCTTGCACATATGCTCTTTCATATCTTATTTTTAACTTTCCTTAAACTTCAAAGTGCATTAAAAGTGTATCTGTACTCAGGATTCAACATCTATAACAATATTAAAACTTGACCAACGAATTACGGTAAGAATACACTTTTATCTAATTTCATTTAAAAATATTTCTCTTGACACATAAAAAAGATGAACAAAATCAAACCTTGAATAATAAGTTGACAAGAACATTCTGTTGACCCATTTTGATTTTCCAATCGAACGGTATATCTTGCAGTGTCATCAATTTCGGTATTTAATATTTTTAAATGAATAGAATTATCTATAAGAGTGACAGCATATTTTTTACTTTCGTAAATCGGTTTCCCTTCTTTCTTCCAGGAGTAGACTGGTAATGGATCATCTTCATCCTCTTGTACATACGACAGCTTCAAATGTGCTACATCACCTTTCTTAATTTTCATGTCGCTGATTTTTTCGATAAATTGTGGTGCTAAAATGATTAAGAGAATGCAATAAAAATTGTCTTATTTTTTTTTTATACTAGAAAAATGTGGTTTCTTATTTTATATAATATTTCATAGTATCTTATCTTGTAGTATTTTTTAAAAGATTTTATTTCAAAAAGTATTGCGAGAAAAGAGTGTTTGTAAAAGAGTTTTTGTTTTCGATGAGATGGGTATGCAAATGCTATAAAACCAAATAAAGGACAAATCAATATAAAATACCCAAAGAATCTTCGTCCTCCACATCTTCGGCTTTCTTCCATGCTGGTCCTGTGTTGGTAACAGCTGGCGAAGGTGACGCAATTTTTGCATCTCTAGTTCCATTCCCCTCATTCACTTGTGTGGCTTTAATACCATTGAGAAGTCTGGTCAAGAAGTTAGTACTACGTACTGCTGTGATGGTTTTCTGTAATATCACAAAAAACAATTTATAAATTGTAAAACAATTTGTCTGTTATCATCTAGAGCTTATAATGACGTAATTTTTCTACAAACGGGCAAAATATTTAAGAATTTTTCATATTCTTTTTGGAAATGATATTTAGCAATAACGCATTTACAACCGCTGAATTTAATAGCTTTTTATAAATGTAACGGAATTATTAAAAAAAAATTAACAGTTCTTATTAAAGGCACTTTCATTTAAAATATTAAGCATAAGAGCAAACTTTTTAAAACTATAATGAAAAATACTTACCTTCCATTTTCTACGAGCAGTAAATGCTTTCAAACGATCTGTTCGAATCTTCTTCTTGAATTTTTTGAACTAAAAAGAAAAATAACATTGATGATAAATTTATCCCTCAATTACAAATTACACTAGTTTTTTTATATTCTTGTTTAAAACTGTACTATAATCGGTAAAATTGCAATCTTTAAATTTAAATTAGGAAAAAAAAATATTAAGCAAAAAGAGAAAATAGTATCTCACCATAAACCATGGATGTTCCAAGCATTCTTTGACTGTTGCACGATCCCTATGATGGAAGAAAAGTAAAAGTTAAGGGGTTTTAAAAGCAAGAAATAAAAATCAATGTTAAATTTAAGAGTAGGGAAGTTGCTAGAACAGAAATTGTTAGGTTGAAGAATCTTTTTTTATTTAGTTCGAGCAAAAGTACATTTAATTATAGTATAAGAAAAGTATTTCTTCTAAACAAATTCTTGCTATGTGCATAACTTACTTTTGTTTCATAATTAGTAATTCCGATATAAAGTCCTTCGCCTCATCACTGATATCT
The DNA here is from genome assembly GCA_036873855.1 of Sarsia tubulosa. Classification (NCBI taxonomy): domain Eukaryota; kingdom Metazoa; phylum Cnidaria; class Hydrozoa; order Anthoathecata; family Corynidae; genus Sarsia; species Sarsia tubulosa. Next base: position 8,893 of record JAYJMI010222191.1, read on the forward strand.
TCAAATACCGGGTCATCAAAATCCCATTCCCCATGCGTGACGTTTGTCAAAGTTTCGTTGTCATTATCACCAGCAAACGGTGATAAGCCACTAAGTAAAACATACGTAATTACGCCCAAAGACCACATATCTGTAGCGGGTGATACTTGGTCGTAGTTGATCACTTCTGGCGCCATAAATTCGGGTGTACCAAACAAAACTTGCAAGGATTCACCTTTTTTAAAACGACGCGCCAAACCGAAATCAATGAGTTTGATCTGAGTACTTCGTTGATTGACTAACATGATGTTTTCAGGCTAAAACGATACAAACAAGAAAATAGGTATAAATGATTCTATTCTTACAGTCAGTAGAAAAAAACCTTCATATCAAATATTATTTCATTAAGCTTGAATTTCGTTAAAAAAGTTTAATCTGTTAAAAGATTTCATACCTTTAGATCTAAATGTAGAACTTCTTGTTCATGCATGTGTTGTAATCCTTGCAACACCTGTTTCATGTAAAACGTCACATCCTTTTCTGATATATATTCTTCCTCTGTTAGTTTCTCAAACAATTCACCCCCTGTTACTAGTTCAATTACTAAAACTATTTGTCTCGTTGATTCAAATGCTGCCATTATACTAATCAGCCTTTTATGATTAAGCGAGTTCATTATGTCGATCTCATTAACAACATTTTTGCGCTCACTTGCACGACATTTAATAAACTTCGCAGCGTATTCAACATTTGTTCGTTTGTCAACACATTTTGAGACAACGCCGAACTTTCCTCTAAAATAGTACAAAAAGGTAAATAAATATTTTTAGATATGAACCAATGCAAAAACAAACTAAATGTTATAAGTCATAGATGTTTCATAAGAAAGACGTTGTCGACCTGCTGCTACGCACATTTTAGAAAATACTGATGTTTTCATTTTACGTGTTGGTATGTACCTACAAGATATATAGTTTAGCTACATCCTTATCATAATTGAACTTATTAAACTTACATTACTTAACCATGTATTTTAAACTCTAAATAAAACTTGAATTTGATTGTAAACAAAAAGATTTGAGAAATAATATCCTACACACCTCCCTAGTTCTTCTTTCAAAACATAATGACTTTCGACGTCTTCTTTCCTTATTTCGACCGGTTCTTTATCTGGTTGGGGTTCCGGGTCTGATATTTCTTCTTCTGTCTCGGAATCGTATTCAGTCTGCAGACCTTCGACGAACAAGATGGCTGTTGTTTTTACTGTTCCTTCACTGTTAGTTCCCACGCATGTGTACGAGCCTACAGGTGAAAAACAAAATTTTAAATATTTACAAATCATAAGAATAAATCAATATCATTGTGAAAACAAAACATGTAACGAAAAAAGCATTTTTTAATTATTTGAAAACCTAAGTCTAAAAACAATCATTACAAAACGAGACAAGTTTTAAAGTGAAGACTCAATTAGGAGTCTGCTTAATTTTTTGTGATAATATGCTTTACTTAATAAGTATCGGGTGACAAATGATATATAGAGACTGATTGTCAAAAATGACGTCACAACTATACCTGCAGTGTCATGATCACTTTGCGTAATGATAAGTATGGAATAATCATCAGCATCACAAAGCATCGTAAACCGTTTGCTTTCGTTGATCTTTTCATTATCTTTGTACCAGTTCACCTCAGGTGGAGGGTTACCACTACATCTACATTTAAACTTTGCAGCTCCTCCCTCGATCACAAAACAGTTATCGAGATCTTTAACGAAGAAAGGCGGACCAATTGCTGTTTCTAAATTAAACAAATTTTTAGAGTCGTTTGTTTTTATTATCTTTTTTCTTTCCTTCAAGGTAGTATTCACTGAAATTGATATCTTTGGAGGATACATGTATAATTGGTATATGTTATAAAGAAAATAGAAATAGTGGCGACAAAAAAATCTAACAGTTTTTTTTAACCAAAATAATTAAAACTATTCTTTTAAAATACTCACCTCCTCTATCATTACTTTGCGATCTACTTTCTGACCTATGACTTATCGGCATAGGGCTTCGCGATCTTGATCTACCTTTTCTTCCACCAACGGATGTTGGACTTTTTCGGGGCGTTGATCGCCCTCGCTCTAATGATTTGCTTCGATTACTTTCTTCGTCAGAACTAGATTGTTCTCCTGCTCAAAATTAAATAAGTAACAGTCAACAAGCAGATATTTTTATTTTTTAGGAGTCAGTAAAATATAGTTTCTATCGATTCTCAGTAGTTCTTCAAACCTGTAAACGTTGTTAATTCCAGTATAAACACTCTTATAATAAATATTTTCAAAGTTGAATATCGTACCTGATCTGTTATGGCGTATTTGTGAAAATGGCGACAAGCGTCCACCGGAATGTTTATTTTCACCTTCAGGGGTAAGAAATCCACCTAAGCTTGAGATTTGATCGATCTCAGAATCACCCGTCTCGTCGCCACTTTTAGCCGACTTCTTTTTTGTCGTCTTTTTTCTTCTTGGCGCTGTAAAAATATAATAAGTTTTAGAAATAACAGCGGACAATCAACTTAACATGAAATGAAATCAAGACGAAGAATTTTCGTTCTATACGTACGTAGTTATAGTCGTTGTATAAAAAAAATTCTTATTAAATCATTTTAGAGACAAACACTTCTTATGGAAACACACTTATGCAAGAACACTTGAGGCAAACACGAGTGATGTAATCGCGAGACAACTACGATCTTAGAGAAATATCAAAAAGGGAAGCATTCAAAATTTCATAATGTTCGTAATTGAAAACTAATAAGTCCAAAACATTACCTTCAATTGTAAACTTTTCTGATTGGCTAGGATTACTTTTCACATTATCATGTACGGCAATCACACGAAACAAATAGTCGTCGCCGTGATTTAAACCGTCAATAATACACGACGTTTCAATGACGTGATCAATAACAGTTTCCCATGTTTTACTTTTTGAATCGTCATTTCTCATTTCGACAATATAGTGTGTGATAGAGGAAGGAGAAGGTTTCCAGGCTAAAGTTATTGCTTTATCTGTGATCTTACTAGCCGACGGGCCACCTGGTGAAGATGGTCTTTCTGTAACAAAAAAACAAATAAAATCTTAAAAAAGTAAACATTAAACACTTTGTCGTAAAAGACATACTATAACAAATAGATAAGAATTATAAAAGGTGTCTACCATGTATAATCATCAAAGAATACGATAAAGACATTCTTGACATATTTTACATTACATCACTTACCGATAGCTTTCATTACAACTTTTGATTTGCACTCTGCTTTACCTCCCTCGTTTGCAACCACGCATTTATATTCTCCACAATCTTCTTGAGTTATCTCCGCTATGTCCAGCATACTGATGGTGTTACTTGTCTCAATGATATACTTTCCAGCGTCGACAACCTCCTTATCATCTCTGTACCATTTCACGTTGCTTTGGGGTATCCCATCATAGATACATTTTAAGTTTATACTGTCGTAGGGAGCTACAGTGATAGAGTCAAAGCCTTCCACGATCTTAGCAGGGACTAGCATTAATAAAATATATAAACTTGAACATATAATTTAAAAGAAATGTTAAATATAAAATCAATAATGTTGATAATGAGGTGTCAATGATCTGACCAATTTTACACTTAATTTGTAATTTTACCATTTGATTTTAGTTTCGTAAATTACGTCATATTTTAGAGTATTGAAATAGATGTAATCTGCAAGAAGAAAAACCTATTCGAAATTGGTGTAAACAAACGAAATTGGTGTAAGAACCCACCTTTCATACTAAATATATCAATGTTTATATCATTTCTTAAGTTTCAGTAAAACATTAAAAAAAGAATTCTATGTTGAATTTCACATGTTTGTTTACTTTTAACCTTTAAGAATAGATTATGAAGGGTTTAACTCTTTCTGGTTTGAAAGTCAAATGATAAATTATAACAAATCTGTTATTTATGTTATTTACAAAATACAACTCCTTTATAAGTAATTTTCTCATAACATTGACAAAAAATGGAAATATTTTACAATTAAATGTATCGCAATTGCTACATGACGGAAGTAAAAATGACAATTAGACAATAAGCAATCAATAAAAAGAGGCAATCGTAAATTTATAATGCGTTGAACACATGTGATGGAATTTGATACTAAATTTTTGGAAAGTTTAACTATCTTGAAAATACTAACATCAAATACATACCAAACACCCTAAGTGGGGCGGCCATTTGTATATTACCTACCTAACACCCTAAGTGGGGCGGTCAGTTTTATATTACTTACCTAACACCCTAAGTGGGGCGGTCATTTGTATATTACCATTAGCATTAGAAGCTTTCACTGAATATTCGCCTTCGTCTTCCATACATATACTCTCAAGTGATAACTTCGATACGCCATTGTCTAGATGCTCGATGACAATACCATCGCCATTACGCATGAGCTGGTTGTCAACATACCATTTGATAGTATCAGCGTTGACTACTTGACACTCAAATGTGACATTACTACCATTGTTGGCTGAGATGGGCGAAAGTTCTTTAATGAACACTGGAGGGTCTGAAAGAAGATTGAAATACTTGAGATGAATTAAGAAGTTGCAGCTAAATTAACAAAGGTTGTAAAGTCACTGCTGCTGATACATTGCGTCTCTTTTAAGAGCTAGAAACTTAAAAAAAAACGATACCGTACCAAAGCATTTTTAAAAATATTTTTATATTCAATCGGATCAACTAATTCTCTTATTTATTCTATGCTGCGAAATCGACAAATGAATACCTGAATACAACCTTTACAAGAAGAAACTTCTTTAAATTTACCAACCTTGGTCACTGTCTTCTTCATCTGTTAAAGGAACCAGGTAACTACCTGGTACCCAAGCTCTTTTAGAAATATCGTCACATCCGATTGGTTCAACCAGGTATAATGACGTACCCGCTTTAACGTATGTAACCAATTCATCTTCCTTAAATGATGCTGATGACGGAGCTTTTGTTTTCGTGTCTTTTTTAATACGGTAAATTTGACCAGGTGTAAGAACGGACTAAGCATGAGTAAATAAAATATTAAGAATTTTTTAAACATGCTATACACCTATACACCTACAATGATTTATGTTGTATTTCTACTTTACTTTAGAGGGGTAATTTAACACAAGTTTATTTTTATATTAGGAGACAAAAATTTACGCAAAAGCACATTGTTTTAGATGAATTCAATAAAATGACTAAATAATATAATAATATAATAATATAATAATATAATCTACGGACAGATGATATTTCCGTTGAAAACAACCATAATTTTCCGCGATATTATTGAAAATTTAATAAAAAGATATTTAGCAGTAAGATACCTTATCATATTGTTTTGTAATTTCGTCGTTATACTCGGCGATTAAGTATTGTTCTTCGACGTCGTTCAATGACGTAATCAACTCGTTCGTTTGATTGGTGACGTCTAATTTCTCTTTGATGACGGTAACTTCTTGATCACCGAATAAATTGGTGTAAGCTTCGCGTTCAGATTCGGAATTGAATTTATATTTATCGGAACCGAAATATGCATCAGTCGGACTACCAAATAATGGCGATAGAGGAGCACTTTGTCGTTTCAACGAATCTAAAAAAATATCTTAACAACATTAATTTGAACATTAGTAGAAGCTGGATTACATATCGAATCAAAAAATAAAACCTTGTATTTTGATTTTATACCAGACACTGAAAAACTGTAAATTTTTGTTAACAAATTGTAACAAATAAAAATAGGTGAAGAATCTTCTCACTGTAACATGCATATGAAAGTTTCCATAAGCAGAGAGAGTACAATACTTTTTTCTGGTTATCAACATAATAATAAGACACATAGCGGAAGGTCTTCCCATCTGACTCTATCTTGTGGAAAGTTGTATAAAAAATAACAATATCTTACTTTTGAGTGCAGTAAGCTGTCTCCCTAATATGTCTCTTATATCGCGTACCCACGCATTCTTTTCCCAATCAGATTTCGCCTAAAGTAAACAACAGAACACTTTTCAGTCAATTGTGTAACTTTTAAAAATATTACAACAACTTTATTGAAAATCAAAATTCTTCGAGCTGCCTGTCCACCAATAGGCTTGATACATGCGCATACTTGATACATATTTTTAGCGCATTATAAACCTACGGTAATACAATACTAAGTGAACTAATGGAAAATATTTATTATCCTAACCTCTAGAGTCACCACGGTAGATGCATTCGAAGCAGATTTACCACTCCACAGAACCCAACGCAGGGGGTATCCATCAATATTTTCTGTTTGACCAAGATCAGATATCTAATAAAAAAATATTATTATAAATATTTATTTGTGAAACTGTTATCCTAATTATTAACTTTCGTGATTTAGCACCACGTGATTTAGCACCACGTGATTTAGCACCACGTGATTTAGCACCACAAAAAATAATACACTTTTGCGAGAATTAACTTTTATTAACAAAAGTTGACATTACTTTCTACCCTTAAAGTAATGAAAAAAATTAGCAAAATTATAGACGCTCGATATAAGACAAAGACTATTTTTAGAATCAGTATACAAATGGAAGATAAATTATCAAAAGATAAATTTCGAACCTTCATAGCGAATTTAAAAGTGTAAGAAACTTCTTCTTTTTTATCAGGTCGTTTATCGTTCTTCTTTGTACAAATGCAATAATTTTCACATAAGAAAATAAAACGTTCTTTGCCTCTCCCTTTTGCTTTACTGCCTTCCCAACATAACAATGAATCCTAAAACGATCAGAGTTGTGCTATAAATTTATAAGTAGAGGTTATTTAATGATATAAAAACTCAGATAATGTGTACTTTTTTAAATGATCTGACAAAAACACTTGATTACGTAATACGTAAAATCTAGATCTTACCATTTTAATTAACTTTCCAATTTTCTCTAATTTTAGTGTACCCTAAAACGAATAGAAAGCAAATATAAACAAGAAGCCGAACGGCACTAACACGGTAGCAACAGTAAGTGAGTCTCAAATATTCGGTAGTTAATTTGAGGAAACATATGAAAAACAATTGATGTAAAGAAACTGTAGGAAGTTTGTTCGTTCTGTAATTTTTTTTCTGGGATACACGATGATTATAAAATATATTAGTTTTAGTAAAATAGTACGAAAAATTTCGAGAGTAGTGTTTTAAACAGTGTGTTTAGTGTTTTAATTGTCATTGGATTACGAGAACGGTTACTATAACAGAATTATTAAAAAGATCACGTGATATCTATAATGTCACGCGGTACCATTACCAGCAAAATATATTTGGACTTGTTTCGGTCAAACATCCATAATTGTCAAGTTTGATTGTCTTTGGATTATGTGAACGGTTGATATTGCAGAATTAAAAAAGTCACGTGATCTCTATAATGTCACGAGGTACGATTACTAACCAAATGTATTTGGACTTATCTTGGTCAAACAACCTTAATTGCAAAGTTTCATTATCATTGGGTGACGAGAACAGCAGTTCTCGGTATTTCAGTATTAAAAAGATCACGTGCTCTCTAGAAGGTCACGTAGTACGTTCACCAAGCAAATATATTTGAACTGGTCACAGTGAAACAACCTTACTTGCCAAGTTTTATTGTCATTGGATTACGAGAACGGTTGTTAACGCAGAATTAAAAAGATCACGTGCTCTCTTGAAGGTCACGTGGTATGATCACCAACCAAATGTATTTGGACTTGTCTTAGTCAAACAACCTTACTTGCCAAGTTTCATATCTTTTACCTTGAAATTATTTACTGTGCGCCGTATTATTTAAAATAGATTTATTTTTATATAAAAAAAATGTTTTTGCTATGTTTGGCGCCCTGCTGTTTCTGATACATTCCCGCCAAATATGAGAAACTAAACACAGTTGCTACCGTGAACAAGTAAAGTAGCATAACAAATATCTCCAAATGCATTTTTGATGGTTTGAAAGTGTAAGGTTGGAACAGTTAAAAACTACTAAAATATACAAGCTAAACTACAAACTAAATTGAATGTTGAAAATAAAATAAAACTAAAAAGATTCTCTAACCTCGTGTCCCATTATTCTTTTTAGATGCATTGAATCGTTAGCATGGCGTATAATAGAACTAATCTTTGATAATGCTTGATCAATAATGGCGGAATCCTCATTCGCACGCGTAGTATACTTTAAAATTTCTTTGAACAGAAGTTGATATCTCGTGACACGTTGAACAGGCGTGATCAAATATGCTCGTAAAGGATGAGGGTCTTCTATATCGTGTTGATAGATATCCCAGAATTCAATGACTTCGGGTTTGTTCAAGATTTCGTCAGCAGCAGGTCTACTGTTGCAGTATTCTACATAAAGTCGTTCGAGGGTGGTGCTCTACAATACAACAAAAGATTGTAAGATTCATAAAAAAAATTCTTTTCAAAATATAATTGCACTAAATTTATTTAATCTTTAATTAGTATATTCTGAAATATTAACATAGGATAGAGAAAATAAAAAATAGAATAGAAGAGATGTACTGAATATAACTAAAGGTGATTTTCCACTTCAAGAAAAATTTTCCATTTTCCGAACATAAAAAGTTGAATCTCTTTAAACTTTTTCTGTTCTTGTCCGCGGAAAAAAAAAAGACAACAGAATTTTCCGTTCCAAGGAAAATTTTCTTGAAGTTGAGATCAGCCTTAAAAATTAGAAATGATATTTCCATTTTCAAGAATATGTAAAATTATTACTTTAAATCTAAAAATGACTAAAGAGGCTGCACTTTCCAGTCGGTAGACATTGTCGTTAGTTTTTTACTAAAGAGGCTTTACTTTCCAGTCGGTAGACATTGTCGTTAGTTTTAAGCCTTATCTGCTATCGTATGAAAAAAGGAAAGTTGTTTTGTAATCTATCTATTATGACGCTTCTAATAAGCAAATAGAAAATTCTCAGGAAGCGCTTTTTTTAATATGGAATGGGATATCAATTTTGAGTGAAGTGTTAGATTGTCGGTTTGAAGTGAAGTTTGATTTTTAAACTTACATGATTGATGAAGCATTTGGCCATGTTGTTATGGTTACTACCAGCAGCTATCATTTCATTGGATAAAGCACTAAAGTTCATGAATAGATTTAATTAATGAGAATAAATATTGTGTCTTTGGTCTTGTTGATCATACACCCAAGAGAATGTCAACACTGATCGTTACTTTCAGACAGTAATAGGTAATATTTTTAAACGAGAAAGAAATTTAGGTCTTCAAATAAATAGCTGAGTATTTTGAACAATATAAAAATTTAACAACAAAATTAATCGTAAAAATCCTGATTTATAGTCTTTAAGTTCCGTTCCTCAAATACTATCAATAACAAAAGCATTTTAGGAATTGTTTTCGTCGAGCACTTTTAATTATTTTTTCCAGCAATCCCAGAAGGTAATAAAAAGCGATAAATTTAGCAAATATTTAATATGACGCTTCGGGTATTGTTTCTTAAGAACAATGCGTAGTTTAAGACACTGAACTGAGACTATTATCGGTGTATTCACTAATTCGTATTCTTGATTACTTATTATCGCTTACTTTGCATGGAACTCTTGAATGTCTTGAATATTAGAGAAAATCACTTTTGATTTCCCTTTCATAGCTGAGGGTAAATCTTGTTGTCCTTCTGCTATTTCTAACATGTGTGACTGAAAGGAAAAAAAATGTTATATTTCGAGTAATATTTTGAATCAACGATAGCTAACAATAGTTCAAGAATACTTTTCCACGATATTATTTATTTCCAAATCTAAAAGCTCAAGTTAAGGTAAAAACTAAAAAAACGTTTTTTTCTCGAGTTATGCCTTCCTATCTTTGCTATCATTTATCTAGGCTGTTAAAGAAGATACTCTTGAACTGTAGTACTTGACTCGAATCGAATCTTATATGAAGTTTTCTCTAACTGGCGTCAATGATTCGCATTATTAAATTCAAGTGAAACAAACTGTAGTTCGTCTTATTATTTAAATCTTTAAAGTACTAGGTTCATCTCCATACCTCTACAACCGTCGTAAGCTGATGTACATATGTTTCTTCGGTTTTTAACATCTCTGATAAGATCTTTCTAGAAACAATCAAAGCATGAATATCAGATTGACTTGATCTATGCACATTCACAGGAAAAGCCGTCAGACAGCCTCGACCAAAATTACAAAAATAAGACTGGGAACTAGTAACGTTTCCCGAGATATTTTGATTTGATAAGAAGAAAAGCCGTATAAACTCTTTTTTCATATACCCTAGAAAAACGTGTTTTTTGTAAAGGGTCTACATCGTAGGCTAGTTATCATGGAACTAAAAATTATTGAAGAATCAATTAGTATTAAATGAAAAAACAAACTGAGATGTATTTGGAAAACTATTTCATTTTAATCCATCAAAACTATTTTATATAAAGATCTAGAAATACCTTGTATAAAAGTTCTTGTATACAGGGTTTCTCAAGACCTCGTCATTGTTTCATAAATAACTGGCGAGATTAAAAATAGTTTTTCTCAAATACAAATCAATAATTTTCGACCGAAAGCACATTACGTAATGAGATTCTTGATGAAAAACAATTATATTTTACTAAATACATATTTTTGCAATATAAAAATGAAGTGCAAAAGGGGCCGTTTATATGAACATAATAACTCGAGATAACCCGATTATGCGGTATAACATCTAGAGGCAACTGTTTTGTTATCATGTATCTTCAGGTAAGATAATAACTTGTTTAACAAAACTTATATCAAAATTGCTTTGATATAACAAACAACAAATGCACAAATAACTAATTTGTTTTAATCAACACAATTAACCCATTTATTTTATTCAAAATTCAAAAAAAGTATATTACTTAAAAATAAATTTAATTCCCTAGGGAATATCAAATAATAAAAAAAAATTTGATTTGATTTCGATTTCATCTTATCAGTTTCTTTTAAAACAAGTAAGACGCAAATCTCTTTCTGCTACTGCTATTATGCATGTTGCTTTTTGTCTTATGTCATCTATTTTAGGTAAAAGACTATTGCTATTAGTAATTGATATTAATGTGAATAAAATGAAAGCTTCTCTTTTTAAACAAGTTCAATAAAGTAGCATCTACATTGTCATCGCAGTTTCAGTTATCGCCTATGCACATTCGCAAAATAATCATTTCTAACCCATTTCGGAATTTTCAAAACAAATGGGCATTAGTACTAGAATTTACGGCCTTTCTTATTATCAAAACAAAAAACAGCTTTAGCGTGGTCTATATTCGTAGGCTACCTAATCACAAGCAAACTTAATCACAAACAATTTAGAAGTTAACCCCTGTCATGGTGCTATATTTAACAGGTTTTTGAGGGGGTACAACTAAGGGATCGGTTTTTTTCAAACCTAATACACGTGTTCTGATGGACGAGTAGTCTAAGGCGTTGCACCGGAAAGACAGCTATTCCCGAGGTTGAGACGAATATGTAATTTCACGCTGACATATACCACCTTTAGTTGCAATTTACCGTCAACCGACCACGAATTAAAAAGGGAAAGTAACCTCAAGATACTTTTACCTAACAAGAGAAAGTTCCATACTGGTTTGAAGTCTGCTCCTGCATATTTATATGGGTAATAATGTTAAAAATATTTAAGCTGCTAAAAATATTATTAATAATTAAACTAAATAAGTTATTTACATTATATATATAAGTCTATAAAGACAAATCTATATACAAGTTAAATGTGCAAAGTACAAGTATTGACAACATCGATTGAATGCAACTTACTCTCGATGCTTTAAGCTATTACTTCTAGTGTCTTCGCCCTCAGATGCTACCCCTCGATTAAACGAAGCAACACGTTCTTTTCGTTCTAAATACGTACTAGGTACCAGTCCCTCGATAACAGAGCTACCATCTTGAATTCTCACAACCCAATATTCTTCCGTAGTCTTCCCATCAACCACTTCGACAATAGTTCCTTCTGATAATGCAATTTCCTTATCGAACTTAGGTTCGAAGTTTCCAATAGCAACGAAAAACCCTCCCTACGAAAACAAAAGTATAATGACACTACTATGTAACCTTTTCTACCACCTTGGATAAAGAAACCATAGTTGTTTAAAAAAGAGCATTGTCAGTGAATTCTTGCCACGCAATGCATTACATCTGACATAAGATCTTTAAACTTCAAAAGATAACCCAAAATTCAAACGATAAAGTTTTTTAAAAGTGAAATTATGAAAGGTTGATACCAGCCGAGAGTAACGGAACGCACCATGGGAATGGAATAACTAATGAAAACATTTGAAAATAAATATAAAAATTTCACTCACAGTCACTGAATTGTCTTGTTTAATCTCTAAGGTGACGTCATCAACTTCATCAGATGGTGGTTCAACAATAGTTGGTATTGGCCTGGCAAGAAATCATAAAAGTATTATACAAGAAATCATGTAAGTTTGTATTAACAACGTAAAAGAAACATTCACTAGTATCTGAAAAGTGTTTTATAGTATTACGAATTATTTTGTGTTACTATGTTTCACGTCCTGTTAAGACAGGATCGTCCTAATAAATTCAGTGTCAGACCAAAGTAATTTATATTTCCATATAATCATATATGAATTGTTTTTTATTCTTATTTTTTATGCAGCAAAACCAAGTTACATCCCAAAATTAAATTATTTCAAAAAAGCAAAATAAACTCAAAAAACATCTAAATCCAGATTTTCGTTACCTATGTTCTTGTAATATGTTAGGATCGGCAAAACCAATATTTGCAGGGTTCACCGAACACTGGACTAACCATCGGTCGGTTTGCGTACGGTCCAATACTTGTACTGTATTACCCTTTTGTAGTTTTAACGAGTCACTATTGTCAGGAGTGTAGTCTGCAATGGCTTCGTAGAGGAACGAAACTCCCTAACAGTAAAAAAAAACAAATCGCACGTTATTTTGAATTTCAGAATTATTCTGGAGTCTCCCTTTCATGAGCATTCGACTAGAAGATCTGTTAAAAAATCTCACGCTGTTAATACAAGGAGAGCACTACTGTACAGCAGTACTAGTCTTAGCTGTTGATTCAAGAAGAAAAGTCTAAAAAAGTTCTCCTCTGCCATGTTTGGGGAAAAATTAGGTAATACCTAAAACTTATTAACCAATGAATAATTCAATAATTTAAAGTATCTTACATCATTAGATGGTTGACTGCTCAATGATGTCTTCTTTACAGGGATATTAGCTAAATTATTAGAAAAGTATATATAACTTTAGAAGCTTTTTCATTTTTCATTTTTGCCATACACTTCATACATATTTCATATACTTTAACATAAGTAGATGTATCGAACGTCCAAATATATTACAGTTTAAATATTCACATGATATTAAAGATTGATTCCTATATGTTTTAAAACAAGTTCCCTGTAAGCTTTTATCCAGGCCTCTTCAAAGTAACAACAAATATCACAAACAAACACTGAATTTGAGACTTACGCATGACTAGAATATCAGCAGAGCAAGATACTTCGCCATGTTCATTCGATGCTGTACATGTGTACAATGAAGTATCTAGTAATTTCACTTCACTTATGTGTAGTGTAAACACATCTTTATCTTGTAGAAGTTTCACATGCTCTAGGGAGCCTGCAGCAATCACTTGGTCGCTGTTTGACCAACTCACAGAAACTTCGGATGGACTTTGGATAGTTACAGAGAGGTCGAAAGAACTACCCTGGACAACCTGAAATGAATGATAATAAAATAAATTATTACAAAGAATAAAAATATAACTATTTTTCCAACTATTGCTAAAAATAAACAGGAGACAAACTTATATTCAACAATATAACAGACATACACACATAATCCTCTAGTACCTACTCCCTTATACACAGTTACGATTTGTATTCCACAAATACAAAATATGAACAAAACAGCTTTAGCAGAGGAGCATGAAAAAATATGAAAGAACTTTCTATACCTATGAAATATTCACTGATAATAATTAACACTTACATGACTACTTTCTAAAGTTGTTACAAACACAGGGGGTTCCCTTTTTACAGGTGTCGGTACCATAACCTTTGGTTTAGGTTTTGGTGCGGGAGGAGCAGATCTTTCTTTTTGTGACGAACTCAAGATCTCGTTTTTCACTTCAGATTTTTTTTCTTCTTCTTCTTCATCTTCAATCTTTGTTTCGCCTTCTTCCACTTCGTCTACCAAAACTTCAGTTTCAATGTAAACCTGACCAGCTTTATTCGTTGCCGTACATTTGTAAAATCCTTCATCTTCAAGAACTGTTTGTTTAATAAACAATGTATACATATTTTCATGTTCAGTAATTTGTGTCAAATCATCTGAAATCATTTTTTCATCTTCAAAATACCATTCAATTTTTGGTTTTGGATTACCAATGACCTCTACTTGAAGTTTCAATGCTTCACCTTCCATTAGTACATATTCTTTATTGAGTTGTTTCAAAAATGATGGGATAGAATTTTTATCAGTAGGTTTTTTTGCTTCGTCAGCACTTTCTGTGCCACTTTCTTCATCATCGCCTTAAAACAAAAAAATATATATTGAGTAAAAAAGTAAATAATTTTAATGATTTGAACGTGTTTATTGTAAAATTCACTTAATATAAAACATACACGTACATAGAAGAACCACGTATTAAGAATTCACGTAATTAGAGCTCTTGACATCTTAGAATACACTTTTTTGACCTTGAAATAAAAAAACGACATAATTTTACATACTGTCGACTAGCAGCTGCATATCACATTCTATTTTACCAAAACTGTTCTGTATTTTACATTCGTAAAGTGATTCGTCATCTACATTAAGATCACTGATGCGTAAAAAGAAACTCTCTTCTTTCTGCCATATCTTGTGTCGACCTGAACCCAACAAAAGTTTCTGATCTTTGTACCAAGATACTTCGATATTGTGTTTATCTTCAACAACAAGTTGAAATTCAGCTGTTTCACCAACCAACATTTCAAGATCTTCTGGTTGTTGCATAATCTTTGGTAGAGCACCGTTCATAGGAGAGTCACGTGGTGTTGCAGGCATTACAACAACATCGATTCCTAGAAGTAAAGTATTGTTCGAAATCATTTTGTAACATGTTTAAGAATGATTTTTCAATCATTTCCCCTAAAATTCTTCAAGACATAGGAATCGTACCAACCAAATTCGAAAGACCTAAGCGCGAGGATTTGCATCAACAAAAATTAAAACTGATCTTTGCTGTAAAAATATTTTCTTGGTCATTGAAAAAAACGAAAAGAACAGAAATGTTCAAACCTGAATCGCCAGGAAATTTATGTCGCACAACTTCTCGTTTCAGTACAGGATGCATTTCCTTGATTTCAAGCAGCTGTTTAGTCAATTCTTTAGCATTGATGCTATGGACTTCGTTGTCATTTAGATCTAAACTTATATCATCAATTCTAAAAAATAAGTAAAGAAGTTTGTTTAGAAATTTTTATCCAATAACAAAAAGGCACGCCGAAAAGCGCGCCAATAATAACTAACTGGTACAGCTAACAGGAATTCACCAGGCTTCCTTTTATCTAATTTAATCAGCTGATAAAACGTTGATATTTATGGCCATATAAGTAATAAACTCATTTATGAACCAGACCTTTTGATTGAACGGCATAAATTAAAAGAGTAAGCAAGAAATTCTTTCAATCCTTACATGGTGGTAGGAGCTTCTTCTACGGTTGTTTCTATATCACAAGTTACAATATCTTCGCTGATAATATTGATATCGGGAGTTGTAGCTTCCATTTCTTGTTCTGGATCTATGAAAGAGCAGAAGTAAGAGTGATAAAAACTTTCATCATAAGACGTGGATCTATTATATGTAGTAATAAATGATAAATAAAGGGAAATGTGATGAGATATTTATAAGTAGTATCGCCAAGTTAGTTTATACGGTATTTATTATTTCACGAAGCAAAGTTCGAAATTGTTCATGCGATTATTGAGATTATTGGAAAGTAATCAATCTCTACGCGTGCAAAGTAATTATCGTGGTATTGTAATTAGTAAGTTTAAGGAATTAGATAGTTGAAAATCGAAATAAAGAGAACAGAAAGAATCTTAAATGGGTGTAAGGAGGATTTTTGAAGTTTTCTTACAATGGAAACATTAATGTAGAGTTATAACGAATGTATGATAAATTTAAAGTACCTGCAACATTTATTTTAAAGGTGCATGAGTCCATTCCATGTTCGTTAGTGAGTGAGACAACATAAGTTCCAGCATCATCCAAACGAGCTTTCGTTATTTTCAATTGTGTTGATGTTGCTGTAGAAACTATCTTTACTCGTTTGATAGAAATAATTTTACTGTAATTCTTTTGCCATTCAATTTCTGGTTTTGATTCACTCTTAAAAGCAAACTTGAAAATCATATCATCGTCTAAGTAAGCGTTTTGCTCGCCAATCTTTTCACTGATCTTAGGAGCTAAACCTTTTGGAGCTTCAGAGATGGATGTATTAGTTTTCCCTTCTACAGTTAATACAGCTTCAGCAGATACACTACCCCCGTCGTTAGTTGCAGTGATTTTATAAGTACCTGCATCTTTGGTAGTAATAGATTTGATATTAAGGGTACATAAAGAATCATTAGTAGTGATGATGATATTTTTGGAAGCCTTCAATGGAGTTGAATCCCTAAACCATTCGATGTTAGGTTTGTGACTTGTATTGATACTTGCTGTGAAACGAACTTGCATACCTACAAATATAACATAAGTAAATATTATTTGCAAGATGTTTCTATTAAGGCGCTTAGGCGCATTTTATATGATAACTTCCTTGGTAAATGTTTTTAATAGACTAAATTATTTATAAAATCATTTTACAAGAAGCAAAAGTTTGATAGAGAGAAATCTTAAGACAACTTCATGTAAATCCATCACTTCAGGTCACAAGGGCGTGAATTTTATAACTATTTCAATTTGTTAATAACGTAACTACAAACAAACATATGTCTGACCTTCTGAGAGCTCCCTACTTCTTGGTTTCAAAACAAAAGTTGGAGGTTGAACATTGAATTTATTGATAACAGTTTTTGCTGATATTGCAGTAGTCTCGATTTCATCTTTCCTAAAAAAAAACAATAAATAATTGGATTGCTTATTTCAAAATTTCAAAATATATGAAGCAGAAGCAAGTATAAATCAATACTAAACAAAAACTGGATTATTCGTTTTAAACAACACATTTAGTAAACTAACTGATAAGCCGAATAAACAATGAAAACGTTACAAGAAAGATTTCCAATTACTTACTCTATCGAGTTTTCACCTTTCGAACGAGTTGTGTCGAGTGTTTTAATAACTCGGTCATCTTCTTCAGGTTTCTTTGCACGAACTGCAGTATCGACGGAGTCGAGTACAGCTTCTAAACTCACCGAATAAGAAACCATAAAATATTTATTTTTTAAAAAAATTCTCTAATAAATTCTCATTTTTTGAAAACTATAAAATTTGATAATAATTGAGAGCATAGAGTAGACAATCAATTCTATGATTTCTCAGATCTTTTAATAAAACCTAAATAAAACAATCTCTGTCAGAAGTAACAAGTAGTATGGTGGTTTCTACTCTATATTATCTTTAAAACCACCATTGATAACATTTTAGATGAAATATCAAATGATACGACAGAACGTGATAGCTGTGGGAATATTTCCTTATAATTTTATAACAAATGAAACGAAATCTACTTTACGTGATCCTTTAAAGTACAATGATCCTAATTGTAAGCGTAATTATGTGAGATGAGTTTACTTTACCAGAGGTATATATATGTAGAAAGTAATTAAAATCTAGAACATGAATAATACACTATATAAAAGTCTATTTATTCGTAAAGTAACGTTGATTTTAAGGAATGTAAGTAAAAAAAAACTTTTTTCTTTTTAGAATTTCTAGAACTTAGCTACTAAAGTTGTTCGTTGATTTATACAGCCGGCTCTTACTTGACAATTTATACAATGATTTGTATAATTTCTAAAAAAATTACTAAATGAAGCATGGAAAAAAAAGTTCTCAACATATCATGATTAATGTTTATCTTCGAATTTCTTTCAAAGTCACTACTTTATGATTAGTTAAAAATATTACCATAGTTTAAAATATTAGATTGTGCTACTAAAAAATTACGTCATAATAACTAAAATATACCTTCTATATCCAAATAAGCACAGGACGTCACTTTTCCAAAGGGTGTTGTAAATGCTACAAGATATACACCACTATCTGACACCCTTGTATCTTTCAAATTATAACTAAATAATTCATTCTCAATATCGTAAGTGATTTTTACACGAAGTCCATCGGTCATTCTAACATCGTTTACAAACCATTCTACTTGACTTTCTTTGGTTACAGCTTGCGCCCGACATGAGAATTTCACGGATGTACCAGCGTATACTTTCTTGTCACGAAGGGGTAAAATAATTTGTGGTTTCTCCAGCTCGTTTTCTTCGTCGTCAAGCAAATCATCCGACAGATCTGTATCTTCAAATGACGATGTTCTGAGCATGGAAACATAAATAATGTGTAAGTCTGTCGAATGGAGCTAACTTGGGCAACATTGAGGAATTTTTAAGTCATTTTAACTGATATTAATTCAAAGTTGATTGAATGCTGATGATGGCGATGCGTAACTTACCTCGTACGACTGTAATTATTATAGTATAGCACTAGTTTCTAATATGATCTGTTTTACATAAACTAAATTAAAGAGAAAAAGTCCCGTACCCATGGCAACGGAAAAGTTTCATATTTCAAACAGAACTTACCTGGGGAATGATTGGCCACCTAACTCTGATTCTGTTCCTTCAGAATATTCAGAATCGAAACCGTGACCTAAAACGTAAAAACGAAAAAGAATATTACATCCAACAAGGCTTTTATTTAGAAAACATATACAATGAACATATCATATCACTCATTGCAATACTTTTTAAACTCCTACTGTCTGCTCTCGTTTGTCTGTGATATTTGTTTCAGTCGTTTTTAAAAAAAATTAATTAAGAATAGAGTTTTAAGAAATCTTTGATAGCCATTACTAAATATTTCCTACCTTCAACAAAGAGTTCAGCTGTCGACGTTGTTTTCCCTTTCTCATTCACTGCCACACATTTGTAGGTTCCACGATGATCCCTCGATACTTCAACGATAATTAACGAACTTTCGCCATCATCCTCGTCTTCTTCGATACGATACGGATACTTACCATCGAGCTCCACGTTGTTCTTATACCAAAAGAATTCTGCTAATGGATTGGCTAGAAAAGAATAAAACGTTACAAGGGTTACCTTCTACTTAGGATAACAAAAAGAAAAAAATTATCACATAACTTTTTTGCATACTTCTAATTACAAAAAGGTTTAAAATGTCCTTTACCGAGTCTTAAGAACTTGTATCTAAGAGTAGTTTTGTAAAAACATCTTGTAGCGTAAATAAGTCTGTTTTCTACCTGAAACTACGGCATCGAATCTTGCAGCACTCATTTCAATCACCTCAACATCTTGTAACTTGTTTGTAAACACAGGTTTATGAGCATCACTGTCTGCATCTTTATCGAAGTCTTTAGATTCTAATAAATCTTCTAAACTCTTTCTTCGTTCAAGTTTATGCTCGTCCCTTACTGACTCTTCACGGGATAATCTTTTAGATGAATCCTTCTTCACTTTCTTTTCAGGTGCTGAACTTTCTCTAAGTTTCACTTTTGTTGGAGCACTTTCATTTTGCTCTTCAACGACTTTAACGGTTTCAGTGGTTTCTTGAACTTTTGGTTTTGGTTTAGTCTTCAATACTGGAGGTGGTGCCTTCTTTTCTTTTTCAACTAATATTTCAAGAAACAAAATAAAGATATGAATGCTTTTGTTATTGTAGCAGATGGACCATATCTAACTTTAGCCTTGTGGTTATAGAAAACATTTAAGGTATATGCAAGGTATATAGGTTAACGTATAGGTAATGAAAAAAAAAAGTTTTTTTTATAGGTTAAGGTATATGCAAATATATATTATTATTGTTCCGAAAAATTGTTCCGGAAATTTTCCGGCAGAAATTGTTCGATTCCGTGTCCCGTGTACGAGGAGAATAACAAAAAAAACCCCGCCTAAACCAATAACTCATCGACTAAAAGTCGCTGACTTAATTAGTAAAATCTAAAGATACCTTTCTTTACTTTCACTTCAACTTCTTTCTCTGATAATCCACATTCATTTTCAACTTCAACCAAATAAAAACCTGCATCTTCTTCTTTTAAATTATCAATGACCAATTTGACCATATTTCCTTCCCTTATAATTTTAACATGTTCCGATGGCTCGATTAACGTATCATCTTTGTAAAAATGAAAATCACAACCAGCCTCGATTTCATACTTCAACTCAAATAGTTCACCGCTTTTACATTCCATAAAATTATCATTCAAGTCACTTTTGATCACGGGTAATTTAGCTTTACTTTCATCTTTTGACTTGGGCTGTGAGACAGTTAAGTTACAAGATGTTTTTGAAGTACCGTGTTTGTTTTTAGCGCGTAGTTCATAGCAACCAGCATCTGATGGTTCAACAGATTTAATGTTGAATAAATATCGGTGGCCTTCTTGAACAAACTCAAATTCTTCATCGGAATCGATCTCTTCTTCGTCTAGGTACCATTTAATCTCATCAGCGTCGTTGACCTCGACTACAAACTCTGCAGAATGACGGTCTTCAACTTCTTGGTCTTTTAATTCGACGTTAAAACTAGGGGGCTTTGGAATTTCCTTTTTATTAACATTTATAGTAACATTAGACGATGTTTCTGCAACTTTATTTTTAGCTGCTAGTTTGTATTCACCAGAATCTGCAACTGTAACATTTGAAATTGAAAGTTTATGGATTGTTTTATCTTTTGAAATATTTATTCTTCTAGAACGAGGTATAGATTTCCCGTTTAACAACCAATCTATCGTTGGTGATGGGTGACCGCTTACTGTGGCTTCCATTTGTAATGTTGCACCTTCGAAAAGATTAGTATCTTGAAATTTAGCTTGAATAACTGGAGCTTCTTCTGCAATACGTTTCACTAGAGTAATAAAAACTTGTAACTAATATAGCAAATTAAGTTTGTGTTAATGTTATAGTATAAAAAGAAAATAAAGTTGAGTGTAACTAATTTTGCGATTGTTTAATTTTTTTTATTCATGCAAAAGTTGTCCAACGTTAGAAAGAGTTTAATTACTTTCCTGTAAATAATGAGAAATAACTGAAATCGACTTAAATATTAAACTAATAAATAAACCTGTTAAAAGTTGAGTATAGAATTTCTAAAAGTGTTTTTTTTCATTTTTTTATTTTTCATATTAAAGACCTTTTTTTATTTCTTGATACATTTACCTAATAGACTTTACCTTTTACTTTAACGTTATATTTGATTTCGGATGTACCAGCTTTACTCTTTACAACGCATTTGTAAAAGCCTGAGTCAGCAATAGCTAAATTCTTCAACGTCAAAACACTCTCCGTCTCACTGTGTACAATAGGTGTTCTCAAAGGGTTATTCATTAATTTCTTCAAACCTTTAAACCATTCTACAGTGCAGTTAGGGTGACCTTTGATCTGCACACCTAACGGTAGGTCGTCTGTAGTGAAACATTCTTGAAGAAGGTCCGATTTCTCTATAAGAGTTGGCCTGATTGGTTGAACGGTTAGTTTACTCGAGCATGAAACTTCGTTATCAGCTTTCGCTGTAAAAGATACAACTTTACGATTGTCTTTGATCACGCAGTTTTTGAATTCAAATGTATATTTATTATCATCGTTTTCAAACTCAAAACTTTTATCATCGAAGTCAACGGTTTTATCATTTATAGCCCAAAATATATTATCGCATGGTTTTGATAATGTTACTGTAAATGAAGCATTATCAGTTTCCATGACAACACATGCTTTCATTTTCTCTACTATTTCAATTAAATCTTTTTCTTTTTCCATTTCTTGAACGTCACTGGTTTTATCATTCGATTTAATGGAGTCATTTTCTTCTACTTCTATGACGTTATTTTCTTGTTCAACAGCAATATCTTCCACTGGCGTGATGATGTTCTCTTCAATTGATTTGCTGTCACTTAAACTACTTACAGAATCTGTTGATGCTTCCTTCTTTAACCTTGATGTTGGTTTACTTCGAACTGATGGAGTGGGAACGAATTTGTTCATTTTGTCAAGGCTACGTTTAGCTAGTAAAATGAAATCAAAATTGATTAAAAATTTAAAAAAAATTCAAACTTTTTTAATTATCGAAAATCTATAAAATGTGAATTTACCCAATTGAGAGTTTCTACCAAAACGAAATGTTTAATCAAATGATTTCAAAACATTAAAAAGCAAATTAAGTAATTAGTATAAGTAATTAGTAGTTATTATTAGCAGACCTTTGACTTCAACATTAAACTTGATTTCTGATCTTCCTGATTTGCTTGTGACGATACATTTATAAATACCGTGATCGTTTTCACAACAGTTTCGTATCACTAAAGTAGTACCATCCTCGCTTTGTTGGATCGATAGATTAACATGCTCGGATAACGTTTTCATCCCTTTATACCATTCTACGGTAGGGCTATCATGACCTCTGATATCTAAAGCTAACGTTATTTCTTCACCCTTTAGAAAGACTTCTTGTTGGTTTTCATTCTTAATCAACATAGGAGCGGTTGGTTGAACGGTTAGTTTAGCGGTAGAGGTGGTTTCATCGTTCATATAAAATTGTATTTTGCTTTTGTTGTCTTTGAGAGTACAGTTCAAAATGATGAGCATGTAGATTGTATTGTCGTTTTGCATTAAATATGAACTGTTATTTGATTGGATTATTTGATCGTTGATTAACCAATCAAAACTCTCCACTTGTTTAGATAACTTGATTGAAAATGTGGCAGGATTATCGCTATCAACAATAGTTGGTTTTAATGATTCGATTATAGTCATTTCATTCTCGTTGTCATCTCCAGACTTTCCCCTTCTATCAGTTGCTTTTCGTAAGTTAGGTTGAAAGGGTAACTTGTTTGTTTCCTCAGAAGAAATTTCGACTGATTCTTTAGGAGTAACTTTACGTAATTTACCTAAACTACTTCCGAAATCAACACTATCCTCTTTCGCAAGAACCTTCGACTTAGGTTTTGGTTTCGGAGGTGGTACCTTTGATTTTTTACTATCACTCCTTATTTGTAGATTACACCCACAACTAATTTCAGTGTTAATATCGGAAGCAAATACTTCTATATAACCAATATCGTTTTCATCGATGTTTGAAATTTTCAAAAAATAAGTATTATCATTTTGTCCAAATGAAGTTTTCTCTGATTCTATAATTATTTCGCCATTGCGTTCCCAAATGATTTCTGTGTCATCTAATGTTTTCGATACTTCTACTTCAATAGAACAGTCGTCAGATGAGGTAACTACCTTATCTGTTGGTAATAGTTTTACAAAACGGAGTTTCTCGTTAGTTTGGTTAGTTGCTATAGAGACAAAGATTAGTATACAATTGAATTAATTGAATATTTATTAGTATATGAATAAACAGGACACCAAAAATATGTAGAGATAGAATTTTTAATCTCTTAATAGAAATTATCTGAAAGGTAGTCTTTGGTATATTATACCCGCAAGGGAGTCAAAATGATTCCCTAAGGGAGTCGCCACAGGCACCCTAAAATGACTCTCTTAAGGGTCTCAAAATGATTCCCTAGGAGTAAAAAAATGAAACCCGCAAGGGAGTCAAAATGACTCCCTTAGGGAGTCGCCACAGGCACTCTAAAATGAAACCCGCAAGGGTCTCAAAATATTCCCTAGGAGTAAAAAAATTAAACCCGTAAGGGAGTCAAAACGATTCCCTAAGGGAGTCGCAACAGACACCGTAAAATGAGTCTCTTAAAGTTCTCAAAATGACTCCCCTTTAACCGTCAGTGTATTAAAATTTTTTTATTTATAAGTTCCCAATCTTTAAGAGTAATGGCTATAACGCAATTTCAGAAAATCTAAAAGATAAAATTTCTACCTGCAACATCTACGGTGAAGACCTTTTTAATGACTTGTCCAGTTGATGAAACAGCTTCTAATGTATATTCTCCTCCTTTGACGTTTTGTAGATCAATAGTGTATTTACTGCCGGTTTCTTTAACCTTGATGTTTTCATTGTTGTCTAGTTCTTTGCCATTATACAGCCAGCACACGGACATAGCATCGGAAACGTTAGCTTCTAAATGTAATGCTTCTCCTGATGATAAGGATAAATGATCGCTGATTGATGACTTGATTTTAGGAGTAACATCTAAAAAATAAATTACATGGTGATATTAGCAATACAAAATACTTTGGCTTTTTTTTGAATTTTGGTAAACAATGCTTTTTTCGTATTATTCCTTTTGTTTCTACACGCTATAGGATAAAAATGTTCAGAATATTTTCTTTTCGGGAGGGATTATTTTCGCTATTTTTTTAATATATAGAATAGAACTTAAAATTAGAAAACGAAAGCAAAATCGCGAATTTTAAAACAAGCGAAATTAAAGTTGTAATAAGAAGTATAATAAAAACCACAAAAGAGGTTCCGCATTTTAAAGAAATCTGGTCTGATAATAAACATCACAACCTAGCAACCTCAAAAACGGGTATGTGTGGCCAAATATCACCTTCCCAGCCTGGGAACTATTGATATCATTAGTTATCTAACTATTGATATCATTAGTTATTGATATCATTAGATATCAACTACTGATATCACCTTCCCAGCCTGGGAACTAACTAACGATTGATTCTCCATCTATGAGAAGTTTTTCCTGAATCAACAATCATCTGCAGATTGTCCCCTCGAAAGTTACACTTTTACTACTTTTTACCCGGGGCGACGAAGAAAAGAATAAAAAAAAAATTCACAAATAACATAGTATAAACTAAGCATACCTTTTACAATTGGAGCATTTACTTTTAACTTTGCTTTACATGTAACCGTACCCTTAGTATTAACTGCAATACATGTTATAGTACCAGAATCGCCGACGTCAGCTGAATCGATAATTAATGAATAAAAATCTCCCTTCTCTGTCAGTAGTTGATATCGACCTTCATCTTTGATTGGTGTGTCGTTGAGCTTCCACTGAATAGAGGCTTCTGGGTAACTATCAATCTTTAAACTGAATTCAACTTCACTACCTACATCAACTTCTTGGTCGATGAACTTCTCGATTACTTTTGGTTTTATTTCTTCCTTTTCAACAATAAGAGAAAATATTGTATCAACTTCGCCATGTTTGTTTGTCACATGACATAAATACTCAGCATCGTCTTCTAATTGGATAGCTTTAAGGACCAATGAATGCACGTTATCTGTAGATTTAATATCAACATGGCGACCTTTAGAAAGTTGATCTTTCTCTTTAAACCATACCACTTCAGGTTTAGGGTAGCCTTCAACAGTGACATTGATTTCCACCTTTCCACCAACTGTGCTAAACAGTTCTTCGGGTGATTGTTCTATGATTTTAGGTGATACACCTTCAGGCTCTACAACAAGAAACAAAAATTAAAAAATCATTAAATATTTCAAAATAAGTTTAATCCGTCCCTTTAATATCCCTAGTATTGCTTATTCTTTCTTCTCTCATTTGATAAAAAATTGAACACTTATTTCATATCAACCGTTATTTGACATTGCAGAGTAAAATCAGTCAGTAATACAATTTAAAGCAAGGCTAACATACACTTATGCTATAAAGTAGATTAATATTATTTATGTTGCCATAGCAATCACTATGGATCCGCTGTCCTTTAAGGGAAAAGATAAAATGATGTTTTAAAAAGGTTTAAAGAATAAATAAAGATCATGCTAAGATCATGCTAAGATGAATGTAACCCCGTGATAAGGTATCTAGATATATCAATCAGATATCAAAGCAGGTCTCAAAATGCACAGATCATGTTCCTACAATGACTCATTTCTGTTTACGCTTTGGCAAGCCCGTTTTACTGACAACTAAATGGAACTTTCGAGAAGCTTAAAAACTTGGTTTAAAACTTTTAATATTAAAAAGAGTTTCAACTCCGAGTATGTTAGTATATACGATTACATGGTTATTATCAAGTAGATGATTTATAAATTTTTAAAATGATGAAACGACAAAATTATAAAACATAAATATTTCTAGAAACCATGCGAAAGTAACAAGTCAGTCTTATATATACACAACTATACTATTTAATTTGTCACTTTTTTAAGTTAAAAATACATGTTAAATTTAGTGAAAGTCATTTAACTTGTGACATACTTTAAAGTAAAACTGTCATAAGAACTTTAATTGTGAGACACAAATTTTAAATGTCGTAAATATAAAAACATCTATTCTACGGTAAGCTTATCGTGGATAACGTAGTTCAGTAAACATTGAATTAGTATTTAAATATTAATACAAAATATTGATCGAAGATTATCTCTCAAATCACTCCCTGAAGGATTGCACGAATACCTCCATTCAATTCACTATAAATCAGACATTTTAAAAAGCTTGCAAACAAAACTACATACCTTTAGAAATCACATTAAACTCTTGCGTTGTTTTTCCACTTGGTCCAGTAATGACACATTTATAAACTCCTTGATCGAAGTCTTGTAAGTTCTTAATTGTCATGGAATAGTTGATCCCCGATGTTTGAATGTCTAATTTCTTGGTGCTTCTAAACACTGGTTTACTCCCTTTAAACCACTCAATCTTATATTTAGCCCCATCGTCAGGTGACTGTACTTCTAGAACTAAATCATTCCCAATCACCCCTACAGGGTTGGCATCTGTAAGAAGCTTCAGTTTAGGTGGTCCCTGTTTCACTGTAAGATCAGAAAAGCATGTGTTACTACCTGCTGCATTCTTCGCTACACATTTTAATCGACCTTCATTGGAGCGTTGACAGCTATCCATAAAAACTTTATATTGGTTGTCGGTAACTTCAACTCTAGCATTTTCAATGTCGCCAACGTTTTTATCGTTAAATGTGAACGTGACATCAGGGTTTGGAATGCCATCTACAATGACGTAAAACTCTGCAGTGTTTTCTTCAACGATGTTGGCAGTAGCCTGTAAACGCTTTTTGAACACAGGTGCTACAGGCTTTTTGTTGACAGTCACGTGACAGGACGATGTAGAAGTTCCAATGCTATTTACAGCTTCACATGTATAATCTGCTGAATCAGCTAATCTAACATTTCGTATGGTTAAAGTTGCTGTGTTATCTTTGTATAGTGTTTTGATATAAGGACTTGATTTTAAAGTTGTATTATCTTTTTTCCATGATACTGTGCAACTTGGTTTAGAAATAATCTTTGCAGTAAGTTTCAGTATATCTCCTTCAATAAATTCGATGTCAACTAATTCGTCAGTGAATTCTGGAACACTTCCTTTGGCTAAAAAAACGAATCGTTAAAAATCATTCAATTTACGAATAAAACATACAGATAAACATATTATGAAGTCTAACAAATACTGTTTCTATGGAGTTTTTTTAAAAAATCGAGGAATTAAATCCTTGCGAAAAGCAATTATTTATTTCTCATCTATAAGTATGAAAGTAAAACAACAAAACTAGAAAAAGATGTTTTTTCAGAAAATAAAATATTCTAGCTCCTATAATCCTCAGAAAATTGATAGACGTAATTCATAAATTGGAAATGTTTACATATTCGACTTTCCTTTATTCTTTCAATATTGTGGTTATCAAGCATTAGACGAAGAATGAAGTTTTGATGACAATATAATTATAACTATTAAAAGTTTGTCAACATTCAGTACCTGTCGAATAACTCGTAACTTTTTCAGATATGTTATCATTAATTAAGTTTGTATGATGTATTGTCGCCTCTTTACTAGTACTAATATTATTATTAAGTTTGATTTTATCAGGAGTAGAAACTGTGGTATTAAATTTTTCAGTAGGCAATACAGTTCTAACAGTTTTTATGGAATCATTCCCGTTTTTTATTTTATCTACTGAACTACTCCCGTTTTGTAGTTTGTCAACTGAACTAATTTCCTTTTGTATATTACTTAAAGGCTTCTGAAAAGTCAATTCATTTTTCACTGGCACATTATTTTCAAATCTCACTTTATCATTTATGTTTCTATTGGTGCGGGAAAGTTGACCAAGTAAAAAGTTACGGGCTGTGCTCTGACTTGTAACATTAGTAGAGGTCGGAGTGTGACTTCTTCTGGCATGAACTTCCCCATTTAAAATTTTAGCTCCTGTTCTGTTACTAGGACTTGCGCTACGGCTTGTATCACGTATTTGACTCCTTGTGTTAACTGATACATGTCCATTGCTATTTCCATTTACTAAGGCAACTGTTGGTGTTGCAGAAGTAGTATTGTTTAAACTAAAGGTCTCTGTTCTTTGCTCATTCACAAATGAAGTTTTGTTACTGGTGTGTTTTAAAACAACACCAAAGTTATGTTTTGAAGTCATATTATTATTCAAACCATTCCGAATTTTAATATTTTCTCCAGTAGTATTATTTTAATTTAATAAATCTAAAATCATTACATAAAAAGAACTTAATAAAACCAATATGACAAAACTATTATATTTTATAAAGCTTTTATTTCTATGGAAGGTCAAAATCTACTATAGGTTATTGTTTACGTACACTGCTTGTTAAGATAAGCAATAATAAACAATGATATTATTAACTATTTATCCTAAAATTACAAAAATCAAAAAAAAAAAAAAACCAAGAAATGCTTGTATAATATTATAGCTACTCTTGTTTTTACTTTTAATTTCTCTAACTTTTTATTTTATTTTTGAAGACTGTATCTTTTATAAATTAAAAATACATTCCTTGCTTATTGCTTAAAGTCATTTGATGCAACTTTACAATAAAAATTAATTCTTTTATAATTACTAATATTAATCACTTTGCCACTAATTACAATTAGCTGAGACAAAAAGGAAAAAAAAATATTATAATAAAAATCAACAAAAACCAATAAATTTTTTTTTTGTCTTTAATTTTTATACTTTTGAAATATAACAAAACGATGTTTTTTTATATACTGAAAACTTTTACTACAATGAAATTATTTCTTACTTATACAATTTTATTTGTTTAAAAAGTTTTTCACAGTGACATGACTATGTCAATATCGAAAAACTGTTTGCTATAAAATCAAATGTTACGAGAAATAGTTAAACCGATTCAGAAAAATCAACACATCCGATAGCTAGATTATAAGAACAAATATCTGTATTAATGATTTTAATATTTTCCTCTAAGATGAAAAAATATAGAATTTACGTAAATTTCATCAATCATTTTAAAGGGACAAAGGGGCAAGTGTTTTGCCAAAACAAATAATCCTTATGAAACTTTGCAAATGTATTGTTATCGCTTTTGTAGTCTTCTTTAAAAATTTGAGTCATTTGAGTTGATTGTGTAGTTTTTGAGATATTTAGATTTATAAGATAAGGAAACAGGAAGCAATTGAAAGTTTTTGCAAAAGTTTGGAATCACTTTACTTAATTTTCTGTAAAAGTTTTCCGAAAATGAATTTACCAGAATGAATTTACCAGACTCTTTGAGACATTTATTTAAGTAATATCAGTCATATAGGCGTGATCTCATCATAATCGAGTTATTGGAAAACTGGAAAAATATACTTTTAGTTAACTCATTGTCAATATAACGAAAGAAATTTTTACTCAAAAACTTTTGATAATAGTTCATACCTGCCAATTTAAAATGGAGATTTTGTCAATTAACGTCATAAGAATTAGACGCTTTCATAAGAACTAATTTCATACTTTTTTGAATTGTGTAAATGAGGAGAGAAAAATCAACAAAAAAATTGGCTTCATGTCCATTGAAACGACCATAAATACAATTGCAAGTTATGATAGCTTGACTAGATTTATCTTAAATATGTAGATATTGCACAAACTAACTCCGAATTGACACTTGTGTGTCTTTAAAAGAAGACTAAAAATTGTGGTTTCGTTGATAAGTTAAACCACAGATGATAAGTTAACGATACAAAAAAAATCAATATTAATGCTTTTAAGGCAAATGAAAGTCAGGAATTTTTAACCAGTAGTTTAAGGAGGACTTTCATTATATTTTTATCAAATTAGAAGTTCTTATTACGTTTCACCTCATGGAGTTTTCAAAACTTTTAAGCTACAATTAATTATTTTTAAAACAGAAGAAGCTTCCACAAATTGTTTGTTTTTTATCGAAACTTTAAAGTGAAATTTTTATCTGACATATAATGATCCGCAAAATAAATTTCTCAATTTATCATTTAATCTATGTTTATAGTCCCAAAAAATAAACAATGCGTTTGTTTTTAGTATATTTCCTAAAGCTCATTCAATGTTTGGGTAAAACTTTAACTACAACAAAAAATATTGACTGTTGGTCCACCAGCAAAAACATCATGTAAAAAATAATAAAAAATGAGCTAACTCTGAGAAAACTATGCACGGACAGGGCTGAATAAATCACACATAGTCGGCAAAGTCGGAAATACAAAAAAAACAGAAAAGGTTTTTTATAGTTCTTCGTTCCTTTTTATAACTTTTTGATTTTTTCATCTAATCTAATTCGCTGGGTCAACTTGTGTTTAGCCTTAATTGTTTGTTTAACAGTAAATCTGTTTCTAACTACGTTAACTGAGTTGCTAGGTTGAGACACTTCAATAACAAAGAGTAAAACAAATATTTAGATGATTTGAGGATTATTGGATCACGAATCTATATTTACAAAGTGCCTAAAATTAATAATTTTGAACATATTATTTTTCCATAAGTATTTTCATCATTGTTGGTTATATATAACTTCCCCCTCTCCCATCTAAAGTATTATTATATTAAAGACAATAGCTTTCTATATTAAAAACGGAAAAATTAATCTAGAGCTAATTAAAGTCAACTTTTACACGCACATATAGTACAATGCCATAAAAATAAACAACTAATCTAAAAACGAAAACATATAGTCAAACTTACAAAAAAACAAAAAAACAACAAGACAAAACAAAACAAACAAAAAACAAGTTCATTGTTCAGTTTCAGTTGATACAACCTACACTTTTAAGATAAATGTTACATAGGTGGCAAACACAAGTAGGGTTATCAGATTCATCCATGTTATGTTCAATAATATTTTCATACAAATTAGCATAGATTCGTGAACCTCTTAACTTTTAAATGACTACACAATACTCGCTAACAATTTTTAAAGAAACCATTGCGAACTCAATTTTATGAAACCATTGTTGCAATTTAATATGTTAAAAGTAGTAGAAGTGAATTAAGCTGGTGCTGGTTTCATTATTGATACTTTCTCAATCACAGGATATTTACAGCTTGATTTACATTTACAATTATTATTGATTTATTTAATAATGATTGAAGTTAAAACTATATATTATATTTTCTATAACAGAGGGGGTGTTTACATGAGGCGCGAAGTGAACTCACTGCGCCTATTTTCAATTCAGTCTACGGTCAAGTTATTCAAAGCATTTACATGACTACACTCGCAGTGAGTTTCACTGCGGCTTAAATTCCACTTCGGTCTTCAGAACAGAATTGAAATCACGTTTGCCGCAGTGAAAACAACAGCAAACGTTAGTACGCATGCTCAAGTTCTATTTTTAGAACAATAATAAAAAGTACGGAAACGAAAACAAAAGTTTCCTACAATTTAACCAAAAATTTCAGAGTTTACTTTGTTTCGATTTTTTTTACGACAACGAAAACTGCAGTCACTGCAGTGAAATTAACGTCATGTGTGAATACTACAATGAACTCACTGCACTTCAAAAAGGAAGACATTAAAGTGAATTAGGCTTGCCCGCAGTGAAAAATCATGTAAACAGACGTGTTTTTAAAACGCAGTGAAACTTCAACGCGCCTTGAATTCACTTCGCCTCTCATGTAAACATCCCCTTAGACGATAAGGAACCAACCCAAACTTGGTTTGGACCAAAACTAATTCATTGATCAAATCTTAATTGTAACAACCAGTCAGTTTAAAAGCTCCTTGATTACTTGAAAGTAAGGCAAGGAGAAATTTAGCAAAGGGAGTCACTCAATTACGTAATAAATCAATAATTCTAATCGAACACATGTTAAATTAACAAACAAACTAATCAAAGTAATTGCATAATCATTAGACAAGCCTTTAATAATTAAAGCTACAACTTCAGATGATTTTGTACTACTCTAGTTATAAGTTATCTATGAAAAACAATTTCCCTTGGCAGAAATGTCTGCAGTAATTATCAGGGAACAACATATCTTCCTCGTTTAAGCTTAGCTTGAATAGAGTTTTATTTTTTGGGTATCTAAAATACTTGAAGTTGTACCTTTAATCTGGAGTTATTTCAAAGAAAAAGCCTTATAAACATTAACCAATCGAAGAAGCAGCCTCGCAAAAATTAACCAATCAATGAAACATATTAGTTTGTCAATTTATATGCTACCATCCCTATCGATTTTTAACAAAATAAAATAGCTCAATAATAAAATCGTCATTACTTATCAAACTAAGACTAACATAATTTATATTGCTGCAAAACTACGATTTATCCAGATTTCATAGTGATTTTTAATTTTTACTTTATTTTATTTTCATAATGTTAACGTTTCTTTCATATCTCTACTACAATTGTCCAACTATTTTTAAGTAAGTTTTGATAACACAGTTTCAAATTTCCAGTCAGTAAGTTTATTAAAATGTAATTGAATTACGTGAAAATGATTCAAGCAAATACTTTGCATTTAGTTAAAAAAATTTGTCTATAAAAACATCTATAAATAGCTACATAAAATCTTATTTTTTCAGAATTTCTAACACCATTTTGTTCGCCTACTGTTTACAAGTTAATTTATCAAAATATTGGTCAACTTAAAAAGTTAATCGATGATGACTTAATTTAAAGTTAATTTTAATCGAAAATAAATACGCCATTTATTAACACCAGGTCAAAGGTTAAATAATTGTTAATTTCACGGTATTATATGAATATACTTTACTGATGTTTCTATTGTTATTTTAATATATTATTAACCCTTTAAAACGTTTTTTAAAACCTTCTAAAAAGCAATATATTATAGCGCTAGGCAAATAAGTGTGTCAGCTATTAAATTACTGGCATAATTCCAGACGAAAAATTATTGTTAATATATCAAGTTGACAACTTATTTAATTTTTGGCATCAAATATTAAATTTGTGTGGGTGTGGTAAACAACAGAAGAATATC
This sequence comes from Sarsia tubulosa, assembly GCA_036873855.1. Taxonomy (NCBI): domain Eukaryota; kingdom Metazoa; phylum Cnidaria; class Hydrozoa; order Anthoathecata; family Corynidae; genus Sarsia; species Sarsia tubulosa. The sequence goes on from JAYJMI010222191.1 coordinate 42,243, forward strand.
CTGAAATATACCATGCAATGATACTATTTGTTTTAAAATTTTCCGATGAAAAAAGAACTGTAGCCATTTTATTAAAGCATTTATGATGTAAATTTAGATTTTCAAAGAATGGGATTTTGGTGTTAATCGATCGAGGTAATAAATGTCATCTTGCGATCTTATCCCCTGCTCAAGGTTACGATAAACAAAGGTAAAGAATTTATTCTTAACATCATGTTAACTATTGAAATCAAAACATCAATTGCAATCCTTATACTTTTATTTTGATCTTTCATTCTGTTAGTATCAACTAAAGGTGCAAACGTTGATGTTATAAAGACAGTAAAAGTGAGTTTCTAGCAGAAACCACCCTACCTGATTCAGGCTTGCTTTTTATTTAATAACACTCGATGGTTTCTACTAGCAAAATATTTTACCTTCTATTAATTTTTAATGATCATGAAAGACTGTAAAGAGAACAGAAAAGAAGAATGTAGTTAACAACAAATAATCCTTACCTTCTATTTTAACAGTAAATGATATTGAATTCTTTCCACATTTATTATGTGCAATGACTTCATAAGTTCCAGAATCTTTCATAGAAGCATTTCGAAGAACTAAACAAACTTCGTTACCAGTACTAACAAAGTCAAAATCATTTGAACTTTCTATTGGTTGTCCATCTTTATACCAAGAAACCTGAACACCTAATGTATCAGCAAGTTTGGCTTTCAATAGAACTTCTTGACCTTCTTCATACTTAAGTTCACCTTCGAATTCTTGATCTATGTTTAAAGTTGGAACTGTTTCTTGCTTAATAACTTCTAATTTTGCTGTACATTTTTCTTTTCCATTTTCGTTTTCAATAAGAAGTGAATACTCTCCTTGATCTTCTATTCGACAGTCGTTGATGATCAAATAAGCTTCTTCCCCTTCATGACCAATGTCAAACTTTTCAGAAGCTTCAATAGGTTGATCTTCAAACATCCAAGTCACCTTAGGTGAAGGCTGTCCCTGTATTAAAGCATGAAACTCCCCTATCTTTCTCTCCTCTACTTCATACAACTCTATAGGCGAGATAAACTCAGGTTTACTCCCCTTTTCTTTTACAGTTAGCATGCACATTGATTCTAACGTTTTGTTGTTTCCATCTTTAAGAATACATGTGTACTCGCCTTCATCAGCGTCGAGTATTTCTTCATATTCGAGTGAATAAACAGGGGGGGTTTTATTGAATGATATTCCTTTCTCCTCCTCCATTGCATCTCCATCTAAATGCCATTCCACTTGTAGCTCATCGCTAGTGTTTACTTCCACCTCTAATTTGACTGAATCGTTTGCAAAACACTCAATATCTTTGAGTTCTTTCACAAATGCTAATTCTACAGGTTTCACCTCCTCGATGCTTTTAGCTTTCTTGGGCTTACTTTTTAAAATAGGAGGTGGGACCTTCGATGTAAGTTTATCTTTTGATGCTGAATCTGTTGCGGTGTTCGAAGTTTTTTCTTTGTCAGTTGAGCTTTGTGACGTCATGGTAGGTTTATCTTTGTTCTCTGTAATTGGTTTATCTTTTGATTCGATTTTTGAAACATTTTTAGATTTTGATTTGACAGGGGGTGGTACTATAATACAAACAAGAAACAATTATATTACAATTTATACAAAGTACATCAAAAATCAAATCCAATAATTATATTTTCATTGAAAATCTAAAATCCTTAGTTTTCGACATTTATTGCCAAATACACCAGAGATATTCATTGAAATTTGAAAAAAGTTATATCCCATTGCAACGAATAAAATGAAATATATGACAAAATTTGTATCCAAAAATCATTTGCCTAATCGATTCAACGGTATTACCTTGTTTTAATACAGATAAGAGCGATATAAATTCATTTTCGATAACAAATATCTTAAATAAGAAATATCTTAGAAGCATATTACTAGCAACTATCATTGTAACATCTAGCTCTTATAGTTTACCGAATTTCATAATACTTTGAACTATTTTCTACAACGCGTTATACCTATAGCTTTCTTTGAGTCTTTTTTGTTTTGTAGTTTCCCATCAGTTTCGTCATTTTCTGTTTGACCTTTCGCTTTATTGTCGATCTTTTTGTTTGTTGACACCACTTTCCCGCCATCAATTTTTTTCCTTTCCACGTCATCGAAAGGTACTCCGCTTTGCTGGGTAGTTACAGTTTCAGCGCTGTTATAAGAAGTTATAATAAAGATCTAAAACATGGTAGCCTTTAAATCTTAGATCAGGAAAGTAATAATGGCTGAAGAGGTGTTTGGCCCTATCGTAATATAGTTTATGCCCAAAAAAATGACACAAAATTATGTCAAAACAATGTACACGTCCGAAAACACTTAAAAGACTAAACGAAAACTGCATTTGAGTGACTTGACATACAAGCAGGACTTTGTTAATACTGATATTCACGTAATACTGTTAATCATACAGAATTAATAAAGAACTTATATTCAAAAATAAGAGCCTACATTAAAAGTAAATCCCCTTCATTCTATGAAACTTAAATGCACATTTTAAACGTACTACCATTACGAAGGATATTCTTATAGACTTTATATTTTCTTTGAAACTTTGCTGCTGTCTTTTACATCTAATAAACATTTTTATCCATATTTAAATAAAGTACAGAATGTAATACCAACCTTATCTCGTCTTCTGTGATTGGTTCATCTACTTCTAAATAGACAACAAAAAATAGTTTCAGCTCTCAAATACAGCATTAAGGAAAAGCAAAAATCAATTGGAGAACTTTCGACTTAAGGTGAGTATTGTTTCTACTTTTAAGTTTGAAAACCTAACCAGAGACTAAGTTTGACAGTTTTAAGGGAAAGGATATAAAAAGGGGAGCGAACTTACCGTCTACCCACACATTAGATATGGTTTCACATTCACCCATTCCATTGCTAGCGATGCAAACATATTCAGCTTCATCATCAATTGTGCACGTGACTATCTCCAATCGAGCTGAGTTGTCATCTCCCACCAATGAAATATGACCCGATGGTGTGATTGGTTCGTTATCTAACAGCCAATTAAAATCCATCGGTTGAGTACCAGTAAAACTAGCTTCTAGTTTAATAGTATCACCTTCTATTACCGTGATATCTTCTAATGGTTTCGCCACTAAAGGTTTTGTAGGAGGTTTAGTATCAACTAGTAACGACACTTCAACAGGTGCAGAAGATTTCTGGTCATTGGTTGACGTACCATCTAACATGAAATTAACTTATGATATAGTTCAAATTAAGAAATAGAAGTACCTTACATATTTATTTTACATATTTAGTTGACTTATATTAGAGCATAGATTGATTATGAAGCTATGATGTAATGAATTGCACTGTTTATTTCAATGTAATTTAAAAAGTTAACTGTAAATAAAGTAACAACTAAAAAAAAAATATATATATATATATTTTCAACTAAAGATTAGAATATTTAAAATGTATGAAACTGTTGATTTGGATTTATACACATTGTTTACACTACTGAAAGACTTACACATTGTTTACACTATTACAAGACTTACCTTGCTTGATATCATTGCTTCCTGTTTCTCCTTGAAATTCACTAGAATATAAAGTGGAAACAAATAACAAAAATACGAAATATAAAAACAAACTTGCTGGGCTATGCAATGATACAATGAAATATTGTAATTGACAAAAACATATTCAAAAAGTATAGGTAACTGTAGGCAAACGAATTTTGAAACTATTAACACTAAAAGTTTAAAAAAGAAGAAAAGTAAAAAAAAGAGTGGTTATGAAAAAGCAAAGCCATTAAAAACTGATGTAAGTTTGTTTCAACTAGAAATACAAACGGAAACTTACATAGCAACCTGGACTGGTTGACCGTCTGTTTCATCATGCTGTTCATTGATTATCTCTTTCAAATTCTTGCCCACCTTTATTTTATCGTTTTCGTTTGAGTTGAACTCTCCTAGATCATCTTTTTTATTACTAGACTTCTTATCTTTTCCAAACGTTCGAGACCCTACATCGCCTGTTGTTTTTGAATCTTTTTCGTCATTATAAGAACATCCAACTTCGGTGTGTTTTATACCTCGTGTCTTTACCGAAGATTTATCTGCATTCTTGTCCGTTTTGTTTGGATTAACTGTATTACCTTCGATGCTTAAAGAAAATTTAGATTCACATTCTCCACAATCATTCTTAGAAACTACTTTATACTCGCCAATATCTTCTACGCATGCGTCCTTGATAATTAACGTTGACAATCCGAAAGTGTTTTTAATCGTATGTTTATCAGATGGTTGTAGTAACTGATCTTCAAAATACCATTCTAATATAGGATCTGGAGTTCCATTGGAGTTACATGTAAATCGGGCTGGTACACCAGCAAGCACATCTTTATTCTTCGGTTTCATAGAAAATGAAGGTTCATCTCCACTGACAGCTTTCCTTGGTTTACGAGTTACAGGAGGCGGTGATTTCGCCTTCTCTGATACTTGATTCTTTTGCTGATTATCAAAATCATCGATAGGAGATATTTTAGAATCAGGTTTAATATCTTTCATTTTAGATTCAGGGTAATTGTTGGTACTAGAATCACCGGTTTCTTCAGTCTTATCTGTTGCTCGTTTATCCAAGGAACCTTTTTGTGAGCTTTTTAATTTTGAAGGTTTACTTCCTACTTCGGGTACTGAAATTAAATCGTCGTGATTTTTATTGTCAAAAATGTTTTCCGCTATGTCATTATCGTTGTTATATTCATTATTATACTCCAACGGTGTGGATTCCAATTGCTGCGTTGACAATGCAGCAATAGTTTCTTCGACATGAACTTTAGTAGCATCTGAAGCATCGACATGAACTTTAGTAGCATTTGAAGCATCCACGTATAAATGAAAGGGATGTTCTATATCTCCTTCTTCACTAGGGATGATACAGCTGTATACCCCAGCATCTGTGACTGATACACCGTGGATAACTAAAGCATGGTAAGCCCCTTCTACAATCAGTTCATACTTATCACAAGGATCAACGAGTAATTCACCGAAAGCCCATTCAACAAGTGGCAAAGGATCACCTAAAACTTCAACTTCAAATGTTACACTTTCACCAACTTTAATTGTTTGTTTATCAGACCCTTCTATAGGTAGGATGGATGGTGTATCTACTTTACCATTGATTTTAATATTGCATGAACAGTATACTTCTCCTAGTTCATTACTTGCTTTGCACTCGTATACTCCGCTATCCTCAACCTGTGAATCTTCGATCTTCACTTCCCATACACCTGTCGATGGATCATTTATGATTGAAATATCATCAATATTTTGAAGCAACTGTTGGTCTTTATAGAATTTAACAGTAGGTGTTGGAAACCCTTGAATAACAACTGAAAGTAGAATGGGTTCAGTTTCGTCTACTTCACCATCAAGTAATTTTTCAATAAATTCTGGGACGAAAACATCTTGGATCACTTCCACTTCAGCCTCTGTTACAACTTCACCACCTTGATTTGTCGCTATGCATGAATACATACCGCTATCATCAATAGTCATCACTTCGATTTCAACTTTACACGAGCCATTGTTTTCTTCCATCTTATAATGATCATTGTTTTTGATCA